>CAJUUR010000011.1:37500-44841 GCA_910589605.1 Chrysoteuchia culmella
GTTAGGTTAGGTTAGGTTAGGTTAGGTTAGGTTAGGTTAGGTTAGGTTAGGTTAGGTTAGGTTAGGTTAGGTTAGGTTAGGTTAGGTTAGGTTAGGTTAGGTTAGGTTAGGTTAGGTTAGGTTAGGTTAGGTTAGGTTAGGTTAGGTTAGGTTAGGTTAGGTTAGGTTAGGTTAGGTTAGGTTAGGTTAGGTTAGGTTAGGTTAGGTTAGGTTAGGTTAGGTTAGGTTAGGTTAGGTTAGGTTAGGTTAGGTTAGGTTAGGTTAGGTTAGGTTAGGTTAGGTTAGGTTAGGTTAGGTTAGGTTAGGTTAGGTTAGGTTAGGTTAGGTTAGGTTAGGTTAGGTTAGGTTAGGTTAGGTTAGGTTAGGTTAGGTTAGGTTAGGTTAGGTTAGGTTAGGTTAGGTTAGGTTAGGTTAGGTTAGGTTAGGTTAGGTTAGGTTAGGTTAGGTTAGGTTAGGTTAGGTTAGGTTAGGTTAGGTTAGGTTAGGTTAGGTTAGGTTAGGTTAGGTTAGGTTAGGTTAGGTTAGGTTAGGTTAGGTTAGGTTAGGTTAGGTTAGGTTAGGTTAGGTTAGGTTAGGTTAGGTTAGGTTAGGTTAGGTTAGGTTAGGTTAGGTTAGGTTAGGTTAGGTTAGGTTAGGTTAGGTTAGGTTAGGTTAGGTTAGGTTAGGTTAGGTTAGGTTAGGTTAGGTTAGGTTAGGTTAGGTTAGGTTAGGTTAGGTTCAGGTTAGGTTAGGTTAGGTTAGGTTAGGTTAGGTTAGGTTAGGTTAGGTTAGGTTAGGTTAGGTTAGGTTAGGTTAGGTTAGGTTAGGTTAGGTTAGGTTAGGTTAGGTTAGGTTAGGTTAGGTTAGGTTAGGTTAGGTTAGGTTAGGTGAGGTTAGGTTAGGTTAGGTTAGGTTAGGTTAGGTTAGGTTAGGTTAGGTTAGGTTAGGTTAGGTTAGGTTAGGTTAGGTTAGGTTAGGTTAGGTTAGGTTAGGTTAGGTTAGGTTAGGTTAGGTTAGGTTAGGTTAGGTTAGGTTAGGTTAGGTTAGGTTAGGTTAGGTTAGGTTAGGTTAGGTTAGGTTAGGTTAGGTTAGGTTAGGTTAGGTTAGGTTAGGTTAGGTTAGGTTAGGTTAGGTTAGGTTAGGTTAGGTTAGGTTAGGTTAGGTTAGGTTAGGTTAGGTTAGGTTAGGTTAGGTTAGGTTAGGTTAGGTTAGGTTAGGTTAGGTTAGGTTAGGTTAGGTTAGGTTAGGTTAGGTTAGGTTAGGTTAGGTTAGGTTAGGTTAGGTTAGGTTAGGTTAGGTTAGGTTAGGTTAGGTTAGGTTAGGTTAGGTTAGGTTAGGTTAGGTTAGGTTAGGTTAGGTTAGGTTAGGTTAGGTTAGGTTAGGTTAGGTTAGGTTAGGTTAGGTTAGGTTAGGTTAGGTTAGGTTAGGTTAGGTTAGGTTAGGTTAGGTTAGGTTAGGTTAGGTTAGGTTAGGTTAGGTTAGGTTAGGTTAGGTTAGGTTAGGTTAGGTTAGGTTAGGTTAGGTTAGGTTAGGTTAGGTTAGGTTAGGTTAGGTTAGGTTAGGTTAGGTTAGGTTAGGTTAGGTTAGGTTAGGTTAGGTTAGGTTAGGTTAGGTTAGGTTAGGTTAGGTTAGGTTAGGTTAGGTTAGGTTAGGTTAGGTTAGGTTAGGTTAGGTTAGGTTAGGTTAGGTTAGGTTAGGTTAGGTTAGGTTAGGTTAGGTTAGGTTAGGTTAGGTTAGGTTAGGTTAGGTTAGGTTAGGTTAGGTTAGGTTAGGTTAGGTTAGGTTAGGTTAGGTTAGGTTAGGTTAGGTTAGGTTAGGTTAGGTTAGGTTAGGTTAGGTTAGGTTAGGTTAGGTTAGGTTAGGTTAGGTTAGGTTAGGTTAGGTTAGGTTAGGTTAGGTTAGGTTAGGTTAGGTTAGGTTAGGTTAGGTTAGGTTAGGTTAGGTTAGGTTAGGTTAGGTTAGGTTAGGTTAGGTTAGGTTAGGTTAGGTTAGGTTAGGTTAGGTTAGGTTAGGTTAGGTTAGGTTAGGTTAGGTTAGGTTAGGTTAGGTTAGGTTAGGTTAGGTTAGGTTAGGTTAGGTTAGGTTAGGTTAGGTTAGGTTAGGTTAGGTTAGGTTAGGTTAGGTTAGGTTAGGTTAGGTTAGGTTAGGTTAGGTTAGGTTAGGTTAGGTTAGGTTAGGTTAGGTTAGGTTAGGTTAGGTTAGGTTAGGTTAGGTTAGGTTAGGTTAGGTTAGGTTAGGTTAGGTTAGGTTAGGTTAGGTTAGGTTAGGTTAGGTTAGGTTAGGTTAGGTTAGGTTAGGTTAGGTTAGGTTAGGTTAGGTTAGGTTAGGTTAGGTTAGGTTAGGTTAGGTTAGGTTAGGTTAGGTTAGGTTAGGTTAGGTTAGGTTAGGTTAGGTTAGGTTAGGTTAGGTTAGGTTAGGTTAGGTTAGGTTAGGTTAGGTTAGGTTAGGTTAGGTTAGGTTAGGTTAGGTTAGGTTAGGTTAGGTTAGGTTAGGTTAGGTTAGGTTAGGTTAGGTTAGGTTAGGTTAGGTTAGGTTAGGTTAGGTTAGGTTAGGTTAGGTTAGGTTAGGTTAGGTTAGGTTAGGTTAGGTTAGGTTAGGTTAGGTTAGGTTAGGTTAGGTTAGGTTAGGTTAGGTTAGGTTAGGTTAGGTTAGGTTAGGTTAGGTTAGGTTAGGTTAGGTTAGGTTAGGTTAGGTTAGGTTAGGTTAGGTTAGGTTAGGTTAGGTTAGGTTAGGTTAGGTTAGGTTAGGTTAGGTTAGGTTAGGTTAGGTTAGGTTAGGTTAGGTTAGGTTAGGTTAGGTTAGGTTAGGTTAGGTTAGGTTAGGTTAGGTTAGGTTAGGTTAGGTTAGGTTAGGTTAGGTTAGGTTAGGTTAGGTTAGGTTAGGTTAGGTTAGGTTAGGTTAGGTTAGGTTAGGTTAGGTTAGGTTAGGTTAGGTTAGGTTAGGTTAGGTTAGGTTAGGTTAGGTTAGGTTAGGTTAGGTTAGGTTAGGTTAGGTTAGGTTAGGTTAGGTTAGGTTAGGTTAGGTTAGGTTAGGTTAGGTTAGGTTAGGTTAGGTTAGGTTAGGTTAGGTTAGGTTAGGTTAGGTTAGGTTAGGTTAGGTTAGGTTAGGTTAGGTTAGGTTAGGTTAGGTTAGGTTAGGTTAGGTTAGGTTAGGTTAGGTTAGGTTAGGTTAGGTTAGGTTAGGTTAGGTTAGGTTAGGTTAGGTTAGGTTAGGTTAGGTTAGGTTAGGTTAGGTTAGGTTAGGTTAGGTTAGGTTAGGTTAGGTTAGGTTAGGTTAGGTTAGGTTAGGTTAGGTTAGGTTAGGTTAGGTTAGGTTAGGTTAGGTTAGGTTAGGTTAGGTTAGGTTAGGTTAGGTTAGGTTAGGTTAGGTTAGGTTAGGTTAGGTTAGGTTAGGTTAGGTTAGGTTAGGTTAGGTTAGGTTAGGTTAGGTTAGGTTAGGTTAGGTTAGGTTAGGTTAGGTTAGGTTAGGTTAGGTTAGGTTAGGTTAGGTTAGGTTAGGTTAGGTTAGGTTAGGTTAGGTTAGGTTAGGTTAGGTTAGGTTAGGTTAGGTTAGGTTAGGTTAGGTTAGGTTAGGTTAGGTTAGGTTAGGTTAGGTTAGGTTAGGTTAGGTTAGGTTAGGTTAGGTTAGGTTAGGTTAGGTTAGGTTAGGTTAGGTTAGGTTAGGTTAGGTTAGGTTAGGTTAGGTTAGGTTAGGTTAGGTTAGGTTAGGTTAGGTTAGGTTAGGTTAGGTTAGGTTAGGTTAGGTTAGGTTAGGTTAGGTTAGGTTAGGTTAGGTTAGGTTAGGTTAGGTTAGGTTAGGTTAGGTTAGGTTAGGTTAGGTTAGGTTAGGTTAGGTTAGGTTAGGTTAGGTTAGGTTAGGTTAGGTTAGGTTAGGTTAGGTTAGGTTAGGTTAGGTTAGGTTAGGTTAGGTTAGGTTAGGTTAGGTTAGGTTAGGTTAGGTTAGGTTAGGTTAGGTTAGGTTAGGTTAGGTTAGGTTAGGTTAGGTTAGGTTAGGTTAGGTTAGGTTAGGTTAGGTTAGGTTAGGTTAGGTTAGGTTAGGTTAGGTTAGGTTAGGTTAGGTTAGGTTAGGTTAGGTTAGGTTAGGTTAGGTTAGGTTAGGTTAGGTTAGGTTAGGTTAGGTTAGGTTAGGTTAGGTTAGGTTAGGTTAGGTTAGGTTAGGTTAGGTTAGGTTAGGTTAGGTTAGGTTAGGTTAGGTTAGGTTAGGTTAGGTTAGGTTAGGTTAGGTTAGGTTAGGTTAGGTTAGGTTAGGTTAGGTTAGGTTAGGTTAGGTTAGGTTAGGTTAGGTTAGGTTAGGTTAGGTTAGGTTAGGTTAGGTTAGGTTAGGTTAGGTTAGGTTAGGTTAGGTTAGGTTAGGTTAGGTTAGGTTAGGTTAGGTTAGGTTAGGTTAGGTTAGGTTAGGTTAGGTTAGGTTAGGTTAGGTTAGGTTAGGTTAGGTTAGGTTAGGTTAGGTTAGGTTAGGTTAGGTTAGGTTAGGTTAGGTTAGGTTAGGTTAGGTTAGGTTAGGTTAGGTTAGGTTAGGTTAGGTTAGGTTAGGTTAGGTTAGGTTAGGTTAGGTTAGGTTAGGTTAGGTTAGGTTAGGTTAGGTTAGGTTAGGTTAGGTTAGGTTAGGTTAGGTTAGGTTAGGTTAGGTTAGGTTAGGTTAGGTTAGGTTAGGTTAGGTTAGGTTAGGTTAGGTTAGGTTAGGTTAGGTTAGGTTAGGTTAGGTTAGGTTAGGTTAGGTTAGGTTAGGTTAGGTTAGGTTAGGTTAGGTTAGGTTAGGTTAGGTTAGGTTAGGTTAGGTTAGGTTAGGTTAGGTTAGGTTAGGTTAGGTTAGGTTAGGTTAGGTTAGGTTAGGTTAGGTTAGGTTAGGTTAGGTTAGGTTAGGTTAGGTTAGGTTAGGTTAGGTTAGGTTAGGTTAGGTTAGGTTAGGTTAGGTTAGGTTAGGTTAGGTTAGGTTAGGTTAGGTTAGGTTAGGTTAGGTTAGGTTAGGTTAGGTTAGGTTAGGTTAGGTTAGGTTAGGTTAGGTTAGGTTAGGTTAGGTTAGGTTAGGTTAGGTTAGGTTAGGTTAGGTTAGGTTAGGTTAGGTTAGGTTAGGTTAGGTTAGGTTAGGTTAGGTTAGGTTAGGTTAGGTTAGGTTAGGTTAGGTTAGGTTAGGTTAGGTTAGGTTAGGTTAGGTTAGGTTAGGTTAGGTTAGGTTAGGTTAGGTTAGGTTAGGTTAGGTTAGGTTAGGTTAGGTTAGGTTAGGTTAGGTTAGGTTAGGTTAGGTTAGGTTAGGTTAGGTTAGGTTAGGTTAGGTTAGGTTAGGTTAGGTTAGGTTAGGTTAGGTTAGGTTAGGTTAGGTTAGGTTAGGTTAGGTTAGGTTAGGTTAGGTTAGGTTAGGTTAGGTTAGGTTAGGTTAGGTTAGGTTAGGTTAGGTTAGGTTAGGTTAGGTTAGGTTAGGTTAGGTTAGGTTAGGTTAGGTTAGGTTAGGTTAGGTTAGGTTAGGTTAGGTTAGGTTAGGTTAGGTTAGGTTAGGTTAGGTTAGGTTAGGTTAGGTTAGGTTAGGTTAGGTTAGGTTAGGTTAGGTTAGGTTAGGTTAGGTTAGGTTAGGTTAGGTTAGGTTAGGTTAGGTTAGGTTAGGTTAGGTTAGGTTAGGTTAGGTTAGGTTAGGTTAGGTTAGGTTAGGTTAGGTTAGGTTAGGTTAGGTTAGGTTAGGTTAGGTTAGGTTAGGTTAGGTTAGGTTAGGTTAGGTTAGGTTAGGTTAGGTTAGGTTAGGTTAGGTTAGGTTAGGTTAGGTTAGGTTAGGTTAGGTTAGGTTAGGTTAGGTTAGGTTAGGTTAGGTTAGGTTAGGTTAGGTTAGGTTAGGTTAGGTTAGGTTAGGTTAGGTTAGGTTAGGTTAGGTTAGGTTAGGTTAGGTTAGGTTAGGTTAGGTTAGGTTAGGTTAGGTTAGGTTAGGTTAGGTTAGGTTAGGTTAGGTTAGGTTAGGTTAGGTTAGGTTAGGTTAGGTTAGGTTAGGTTAGGTTAGGTTAGGTTAGGTTAGGTTAGGTTAGGTTAGGTTAGGTTAGGTTAGGTTAGGTTAGGTTAGGTTAGGTTAGGTTAGGTTAGGTTAGGTTAGGTTAGGTTAGGTTAGGTTAGGTTAGGTTAGGTTAGGTTAGGTTAGGTTAGGTTAGGTTAGGTTAGGTTAGGTTAGGTTAGGTTAGGTTAGGTTAGGTTAGGTTAGGTTAGGTTAGGTTAGGTTAGGTTAGGTTAGGTTAGGTTAGGTTAGGTTAGGTTAGGTTAGGTTAGGTTAGGTTAGGTTAGGTTAGGTTAGGTTAGGTTAGGTTAGGTTAGGTTAGGTTAGGTTAGGTTAGGTTAGGTTAGGTTAGGTTAGGTTAGGTTAGGTTAGGTTAGGTTAGGTTAGGTTAGGTTAGGTTAGGTTAGGTTAGGTTAGGTTAGGTTAGGTTAGGTTAGGTTAGGTTAGGTTAGGTTAGGTTAGGTTAGGTTAGGTTAGGTTAGGTTAGGTTAGGTTAGGTTAGGTTAGGTTAGGTTAGGTTAGGTTAGGTTAGGTTAGGTTAGGTTAGGTTAGGTTAGGTTAGGTTAGGTTAGGTTAGGTTAGGTTAGGTTAGGTTAGGTTAGGTTAGGTTAGGTTAGGTTAGGTTAGGTTAGGTTAGGTTAGGTTAGGTTAGGTTAGGTTAGGTTAGGTTAGGTTAGGTTAGGTTAGGTTAGGTTAGGTTAGGTTAGGTTAGGTTAGGTTAGGTTAGGTTAGGTTAGGTTAGGTTAGGTTAGGTTAGGTTAGGTTAGGTTAGGTTAGGTTAGGTTAGGTTAGGTTAGGTTAGGTTAGGTTAGGTTAGGTTAGGTTAGGTTAGGTTAGGTTAGGTTAGGTTAGGTTAGGTTAGGTTAGGTTAGGTTAGGTTAGGTTAGGTTAGGTTAGGTTAGGTTAGGTTAGGTTAGGTTAGGTTAGGTTAGGTTAGGTTAGGTTAGGTTAGGTTAGGTTAGGTTAGGTTAGGTTAGGTTAGGTTAGGTTAGGTTAGAGGTTAGGTTAGGTTAGGTTAGGTTAGGTTAGGTTAGGTTAGGTTAGGTTAGGTTAGGTTAGGTTAGGTTAGGTTAGGTTAGGTTAGGTTAGGTTAGGTTAGGTTAGGTTAGGTTAGGTTAGGTTAGGTTAGGTTAGGTTAGGTTAGGTTAGGTTAGGTTAGGTTAGGTTAGGTTAGGTTAGGTTAGGTTAGGTTAGGTTAGGTTAGGTTAGGTTAGGTTAGGTTAGGTTAGGTTAGGTTAGGTTAGGTTAGGTTAGGTTAGGTTAGGTTAGGTTAGGTTAGGTTAGGTTAGGTTAGGTTAGGTTAGGTTAGGTTAGGTTAGGTTAGGTTAGGTTAGGTTAGGTTAGGTTAGGTTAGGTTAGGTTAGGTTAGGTTAGGTTAGGTTAGGTTAGGTT
>CAJUUR010000012.1:0-10000 GCA_910589605.1 Chrysoteuchia culmella
AACATATAAACAAAGACAAGTGGAATACCACCCTTAGCAAATTAGGTACATAATTTCAATACTGGTTTTGTTTGGGCATTTATTTTTGACAGATAAAACAGGAGTACCAACATGGCGGCAAAGAAGATAACCTAGTCTATGGTATAATTATGTCAGATCACATGTCAATCAATCTGTTCTGTTTTGTACCTGTCATATTTCGTTTGGTTTTTTTTTGTTGCATGCTCTACAAAATAAAAGTTTAATTTATCTAAAAAAGATACCTACCTAAAGTAAAGTAAGGTTTACTAAGAGTAAAGTAATCTTAATTGAATTTTGGGTCAGAGAGTTTTTCCTTGCTTTATAAATACAGCATGGCTATACAACGAGATACAAGTACTTATCCTGAGGATATCCTCTGAAAAGCTCTCATCGTAAAGTTTGCTACCATTTACTTAACTGATGTGCGGCAATTGTCTTCATTTAAAATAGGTACGTACATACAAGTTCAGAATATTCTAATTTGTACAACTTTCCCCCCATGTCATTGAACATTTAATCACAACATCAATAAAAACTTATTTTCTTTTTTCAGATCAAAAGTGTTTAAGGAAGCCAGAGTGCAAGAAAGAACAATAAAATTAATAATTACACCTATGATGGACAGAATTAAGAAAATATTGCATCAAAACTAATACTTTGTAATAATAAGACAGAAGAAAACAATATTATTATTCAGTAGCACAATAAAATAATATCAATAGTTTAGATTTTAACTATGTAAGTATATAATTAGATACAATATAAACACCTAACTCTGCGCATCTAGTTGACATAGAATATTAATTTATTTATGTACCTACCTAGTGTACAGGTAATAAACAGATAATAAGTTTGTGTGTGTGTGTGTGTGTGTGTGTGTGTGTACCTATAAAATGAGAATAAAAATATATTTCAACAAAACTTTATATATGCATTCTGTTGTTTCATTTGTTGACTTTATAACTTTTTTATTATGCATATCATGCCACCCAACCCAAACGACCTGCTATTTAAATTAATGAGTAAGTATATGAAATTCTATTTGTGTTCTATTTTACATATCTATACCTTATTATTTATATGTTGATAAATTGTCATGTAAAATATCTCTAAACTCACAGACAGACAGACAGACAGACAGAGACAGACACACAAGCACATAAAACATAGGTGTGATCAGATAATTTTAATAGCTAAGTACTCACCAATGTTGTTAAAGAAGATTGAACACCATCATTCATACCTGTAAGTTGTAAACATAACATTAACAATTTTAATACAAGTCTATACTATACTTTTACCTAGAGACCCAATTACAGAGAGACATTATATAGATTAAAATTCAATGTTTCTCTTCTACAGCATATAAGTACCTAGATGTAAACACATAAAACACTGGTGTGGTCAGATAATTATTTATGTTCTATATCAGATAGATGTCGCTATTCGCATAATATATTGCAGACAAAAATAGATAAAAAACTATATTATTATGATAGTAGGTATGAAAATTATAGAATTTTAACACCAATATAGATGTAACAGTGTTTATAACACACTGCAGCAGTAAGAAAGTATAGCTAATTCACATATTAATTAAGTTAAGCAACGTCGGGCGCGGTCAGTACTTGGATGGGTGACCGCCTGGGAACACCGCGTGATATTGGCTTTTTTACTTTTTATTATATTTTGACTAGTTGTACATATACGAATTTACTACTTAATCTAAACAAAATATTTAATAGGTTGGTCAACTCACCAATGTTGTTATATTGAACACCATCATTCATATCTGTAAGTAAACAAAACAAAACTTAAATAAGTAAGGTACAATAATTTTAATACAAGTCTATACTATACTTTTATCTAGAGACCCACTTACAGAGAGACATTTTAGATAGATTAGAATTAAATGTTGTACAGCTTCTACAGCATATACCTAGATGTCGCTATTTGCATTTAATACATAATAAATTTTTATTATTGGATTTTTGTTTTCTTCTCTACTTATACATACATACCTATAATTACTTACTTACGTACGTACGTACCTACCTACCTACCTACCTACGTACCTACCAAATAAAATACAAGTAAACACATAAAACATTGGTGTGGTCAGTTAATTATTTATATATAAACAGTGTTTATAACACACTGCAGTAGTAAGAATGTAGGTATCTAATTCACATATTAATTAAGTTAAGCAACGTCGGGCGCGGTCAGTACTTGGATGGGTGACCGCCTGGGAACACCGCGTGATATATTGGCTTTTTTACTTTTTACTATATTTTGACTATTTGTACATATACGAAGTTATTACTTATTCTAAACAAAATATTTAATAGGTAGGTCAACTCACCAATGTTGTTATATTATAAGGAGATTGAACACCATCATTCATATATCTGTAAGTAAACAAAACATTAAATAAAATAATTTAGGTACCTACCTACTATTTTATTACAAGTAAATGATTTCACATTTCGTCAGTTCATTTGCCAACGTCCATACCACGTTGAATACACCGGTTCTCGTCCGATCACCGAAGTTAAGCAACGTCGGGCGCGGTCAGTACTTGGATGGGTGACCGCCTGGGAACACCGCGTGATGTTGGCTTTTTTGGATTTTTTCCTTTTTGATTATATTTTGACTGATTCGAAGTTACCATTTTTTACATACAAAGTACGAAATACACAAGATTATAAAATCTAAACAAAATATAAAATAGATAGATAGATATATTATATATAGGTAGGTGTAGGTAGGTACTCACAGATGCTGTTAAAAGAAGATTGAACACCATCATTCATATCTGTAAGTAAACAAAAAAAGTAAGGTACAATTTTTATTACAAGTCTATACTATATATAATATTATAAAGAGGAAATATTTGATTGATTGTTTGTTTGTTTGTTTGCATTGAATAGGCTCCGAAACTACTGGACTGATTTGGATGAAATTTGGTACACAGATAGTAGATAGCCTGGTTAAGAACATAGGATACTTTTTATCCCGATATTCCCACGGGAGCGGGAACCACGCGTGTGAAACCTTAGTCATTAATATGTAAGTAAAATTATAGAAACTAAATGGGACTATATTGCACATTAATAAACATAAAATAAGTAAGTATGTACCTATTGTAATTAATATTTTCCAACTGTGTTAGGTACAGTACAGTCAACAGCACGCATGGCTTTACACTTTGACCTTGAGAGCTTCCTTACGTCTCGTCTCGTCTCGTCTCGTCTCGGCGTGCGTCGCGTCGCTCGTGCAAATGAAAAATTATTGACTCTGTCTGTACCTACGCAAAAACTACTGAACGGATTTGGATGAAATTTGGTACACAGATAGTAGATAGCCTGGTTAAGAACATAGGATACTTTTTATCCCGATATTCCCACGGGAGCGGGAACCACGCGTGTGAAACCTTAGTCATTAATATGTAAGTAAAATTATAGAAACTAAATGGGACTATATTGCACATTAATAAACATAAAATAAGTAAGTATGTACCTATTGTAATTAATATTTTCCAACTGTGTTAGGTACAGTACAGTCAACAGCACGCATGGTTTTACACTTTGACCTTGAGAGCTTCCTTACGTCTCGTCTCGTCTCGTCTCGGCGTGCGTCGCGTCGCTCGTGCAAATGAAAAATTATTGACTCTGTCTGTACCTACGCAAAAACTACGCAACAAAACAAAATATAGGTAAGTACCTAGGTAGGTTCGCGCGCTCGGTCTGCGATCGTTGAGGTTAAGCAACTTTCACAATGGTCGGTCACGCACGGGATGGGTGACGTGTGGTGGTGGGTATTCGCCCATTCCACTTATCCATCCATAAGGAAGAGGCCAGTGCCCCAGCCCCAGCAGTGGGGATATAAAAAAATGGCTGAAGACGTACCTAGTAGGTTATGTAGGTACTCGCCAACGTGTTGTTAAAACGTAGATTGAACACCATCATTCGTAGGTACACCTGTAAGTAAACAAAACATTAAATAAGTTAGGTACCTAAGTACAGTTTCTAAGTTAGGTAGGTATTACCTACCGATATTATTAAATTATTATTATTTAAGTAGGTACAAAGTTATTATTAAAGGAATGAAACGAAACGGGACTATTTTGCACAATAATAAATTTTGGATACTGTTGGTGTGCTCGTTAGGTACATACCTAGTAGTTAGGTAGGTACCTAGTACCTACGCAATAACGGCGGAACGGATTTCGATATTCTATAGCCTGGATCAACACATAGGATATATAATAGAGTAAAAAAGCTCTAACAACGTAATAATAAGTACCTAGGTAGTCACATTGAATTTCACATATAATATATTTTGAATGAGAAATTTAAAAAAGGTTTTAATGCAGCGTAATCTATACTTATATAATATCTATACTAATATTATAAAGCTGAAGAGTTTGTTTGTTAGGAACTACTGGTTCGAATTGAATTATTCTTTTTGTGTTAGTAAATTGTCCATTTATCGAGGAAGGCTTTAGGCTACCTATATAACTTAACCACGCTGCGACCAATAGGTGCAACGCATCACGGAAAAAATGGGGAACATTATCCATATTTGAGTGAGGGCTTCCGTTTCGTGCTCGTGTTCAAGTAGGTACTTAACCCAAAAAAATATGTATGAAAGACATTTTTTACTCATTAAATGATCTATAAAAATGTCCGCGACAGTATACCTACCTATAATGTCTATCTTTTAAGATTGACTCATTATAACCTTTTTTATGGTAGGTAAGTAGGTAATCATCAAATTTGGTCGAAATTAAAGCATTATTGCCAATTATTTGCTAAAGAGTTTTGCGATCATAATAACAGAAATTGACGCGGACGAAGTCGCGGGCAACAGCTAGTGCTGCAATATGTAGTAGATAAGTACCTAAATATTTTGATAGCTATATTTCCACGGGAACCACGCTATTATAATAACATTTACATGACAATTTAGAGTTAGACACATACCTAGGTAGGTAGGTAGGTAGGTAGGTACCTAATTTGGTTAACCTTTATCTACGTATGTACTTAGGTGTTACTTATTTAAGATTGGTTGTGTTTATTATACCTACTAGGTCCGTGCGTGCCTACTACCTACTCGCTGAAGTGAACATGCATGCACATGCATTAAATAGATAGATTGGTAGGTAGGTATATTAAATAGGTAAGGTAATAAGTATCTCATATGTAAGGTAAATTAGGTATCTAACTTTTATTTATTTACACACGGAGGTACGTACGATAAGCAGCTAGGTAACCAAACTATTGTTTGTTTTTCGGCCGGTCGGATGATAGGAATAATGTACCTACCTAACCTATGTGTTTAGACTTTTAGACTCAAGAATATTGCTAATGTGCTCGCGTCCACATTGTTCGTAAGTGTATTATTTTATTATTAGGTTTTGTACCTACCAATACGACACGAGTAGGTTCACACCATTTTTCACTTTGCACTGTAAAATAAATATATTGCGACGCGACACCGACAACTGACTGAATGGATAGGTACATGGAAATTGGAAACACTGAATAATACAAATTAGGTAGGTAGCTAATCAATCACAATCTGAACTAGGTAGTTACCTATTTACGAACTACGTAAAACATCCGCCATTAATAATAATTAACAAAATGTTTGCTAATAGCCAACGAATAGGTATGTTATATAAAAATAACGGTAACGGTCTACTACTACTCTAAGGTGAAATGTAAAATTAATAAATACACTAAACAGTTTTACCGGCTCTGGCTCCCTCGGCCATATTTTTTCAACAATATTGTACTTAGGTATACTATAATGGCAAAAATGTGAAGCAAGTAAATGGTACATAATATTGTAAATGTACATAAGTAAGTATGTATCATAATTGCGTTTCATCGTACTCTATCGTAATGATATTTCCTTTGCCGCTATGTTAGGTATCTGATCAAAGCTTATTTGACATAATTATTATCAACGCGAAATATCTTGGACAAAACAAAACATAGTTTTTGGACAAGTGGAATTTGATCAAATATATAACAAAGAATAGCTAATTAGGTACATAATTTCAATACTGGTTTTGTTCGGGCATGCATGATTCAAAGCTGAAATTATCTGCAGTATAACTTTATTATTTTTGATGCTGGAGCCACACTAACGAACTAAACGCCGTTAATTGAAATTCAAGGAACAATAACGCCAATTTTATTGCCAAGAACGGGCACTGACGTTGAAATTGTCAAAGTGTGGCCACTCCAATAGCGCGTTAAAATTAACGTAATAATTAACGCAGTATTTATGGCGATGATTGGCATTGTTCATGTTTCCCGTTAGTGTGGCCCCAGCATTATAGATAAAACAGGAGTACCAACATGGCGGCAACGTATAATTAATTATGTCACATCCTAAATGTCAATCAATCTGTTCTGTTCTGTTTTATATGTCATGTCATTGTTTGTTTGGTTGTATTTTCTTTGTAAAAAAATATAATATTACTATTTATAAAAGTAAATTATATCTGAATTGAAATTTGGGTCAGAGAGTTGCCTAGTAGTAGTTTTGTTTTATAGATAAGTTTTCCATATAAATACAGCATGGCCATACATCTTAAAAGAGACAAAGTGTCTTGAGGCTAGATCATCAATAATTGTCTGACGGACGGTTAGGTAGGTACTGTAACTATTCATTTTTAAATAAAATACATATAAATTCAGAATATTCAAATTTTGACAACTTTCCCCCCATGTCATATAACATTCAATAAAAACTTATTTTCTTTTTTTCAGATCAAAAGTCTTTAAGGCAGAAGTGCAAGAAAGAAGAATAAAATTAATAATAATAATTACACCTATGAGGGACAGAAAAACTAATACCTACTTGTAATGATAAGACAGAAGAAAACAATATTATTAGGTATTCATTCCATTCAGTCAGTCAGTCAGTCAGTTGCAGCACATGAAACACAGTAAAATAATGGCAATAGTAAACTGGATGGATGGATGGATTATAACAATAAAATTAGTGTACAGGTGGTAAACGTTGATGTGATGGATGACCTATAAAGAGAGAATAAAAATATATTTCAACATAATTTCATATATGCATTCCGTTTTTTCATTTGTTGTACTTATAACTATTTTAATTATGCATATCATGCCACCCAACCCAACCGACTCGATTGTGTCAATCTTTGTAGTAACTACCTAGGTACCTACCTACTTTTACCTAGAGACCCACTTACAGAGAGACAATATATATATATATATATATATATATATATATATATATATATAGATTAAAATTA
This sequence comes from Chrysoteuchia culmella, assembly GCA_910589605.1. NCBI lineage: Eukaryota > Metazoa > Arthropoda > Insecta > Lepidoptera > Crambidae > Chrysoteuchia > Chrysoteuchia culmella. Next base: position 7,325 of record CAJUUR010000012.1, read on the forward strand.
AATGTTGTACAGCTTCTACAGCATATACCTAGATGTCGCTATTCGCATTTAATACATAATAAATTTTTATTATTGGATTTTTGTTTTCTTCTCTACTTATACATACATACCTATAATTACTTACTTACCTACCTAATAAAATACAAGTAAACACACATAAAACATTGGTGTGATCAGATAATTATTTATATATTTATCTTCTATATCAGATAGATGTCGCTATTCGCATATATTGCAGACAAAATAATAAATACATATTAGTAGATAAAAAACTATATTAAATAAGATAGTAGGTATGAAAATTGTAGAATTTTAACACCAATATAGATGTAACAGTGTTTATAACACACTAACACACGCAGCAGTAAGAAAGTATCTAATTCAAATATTAATTAAGTTAAGAGCAACGTCGGGCGCGGTCAGTACTTGGATGGGTGACCGCCTGGCCCGCCAAACAAAATATTAAATAGATAGGTAGGTAGGTAGGTAGGTAGGTAGGTAGGTAGGTAGGTAGGTAGGTCAACTCACCAATGCAGAGATTGAACACCATCATTCATACCTGTAAGTAAACAAACAATGTTTTTATTATTAAAAATATATTGAATTCCATTTTTTTTTTTAAGTACATTTTTTTTTTTAACTCGTCATCATTTGGTACCTAGTTAATATCTCTCAGAAGCAGGTGGAAATTCAAATAAAATATTTTAAAAAAAACACTAAAAATATATTGAATTACTAAATCGGCCATGTTTTAAATATCGCGATTGGGCTGGAGTGCAAAATACAGCGTGCGCCCTTGGGCGTCGAAAAGTAGAACTTTTTATATTATATTATGGTTTTTTTTCAATCTCTATACAATATGAACCTTATGTGCGTGGTGTTAAGGGTCAAAGTGTGTGTGGGTTATTTTTTTTAATAATAGTCTTTTACTTCTTTTTAAGTAGGTACGTACTTATATTATTTAAACAAACTCGTCATCATTTGGTACCTAGTTAATATCTCTCAGAAGCAGGTGTAAGGTTCAAATAAAATATTTTAAAAATACATCAAAAATATATTGAATTACCAAAGCCCCCCCTCCCCCCCTTCACCTGTGACCCAACTTATAGAAATCGGCTATGTTTTAAATATCGCGATTGGGCTGGAATGCAAAATACAGCGTGCGCCCTTGGGCGTCGAAAAGTAGAACTTTTTATATATATTATGTTTTTGTTTTTCAATCTCTATACAATGTGAACCTTATGTGCGTGGTGTTAAGGGTCAAAGTGTGTGTGGGTTAATTTTTTTAATAATAGTCTTTTACTTCTTTTTAAGTAGGTACGTACTTATATTATTTAAACAAACTCGTCATCATTTGGTACCTAGTTAATATCTCTCAGAAGCAGGTGTAAGGTTCAAATAAAATATTTTAAAAATACATCAAAAATATATTGAATTACTAAAGCCCCCCCTCCCCCCCTTCACCTGTGACCCAACTTATAGAAATCGGCCATGTTTTAAATATCGCGATTGGGCTGGAGTGCAAAATACAGCGAGCGCCCTTGGGCGTCGAAAAGTAGAACTTTTTATATATATTATGTTTTTGTTTTTCAATCTCTATACAATGTGAACCTTATGTGCGTGGTGTTAAGGGTCAAAGTGTGTGTGGGTTAATTTTTTTAATAATAGTCTTTTACTTCTTTTTAAGTAGGTATGTACTTATATTATTTAAACAAACTCGTCATCATTTGGTACCTAGTTAATATCTCTCAGAAGCAGGTGTAAGGTTCAAATAAAATATTTTAAAAATACATCAAAAATATATTGAATTACTAAAGCCCCCCCTCCCCCCCTTCACCTGTGACCCAACTTATAGAAATCGGCCATGTTTTAAATATCGCGATTGGGCTGGAGTGCAAAATACAGCGAGCGCCCTTGGGCGTCGAAAAGTAGAACTTTTTATATATATTATGTTTTTGTTTTTCAATCTCTATACAATGTGAACCTTATGTGCGTGGTGTTAAGGGTCAAAGTGTGTGTGGGTTAATTTTTTTAATAATAGTCTTTTACTTCTTTTTAAGTAGGTATGTACTTATATTATTTAAACAAACTCGTCATCATTTGGTACCTAGTTAATATCTCTCAGAAGCAGGTGTAAGGTTCAAATAAAATATTTTAAAAATACATCAAAAATATATTGAATTACTAAAGCCCCCCCTCCCCCCCTTCACCTGTGACCCAACTTATAGAAATCGGCCATGTTTTAAATATCGCGATTGGGCTGGAGTGCAAAATACAGCGAGCGCCCTTGGGCGTCGAAAAGTAGAACTTTTTATATACATTATGGTTTTTTTTTCAATCTCTATACAATGTGAACCTTATGTATGTGGTGTGAAGGGTCGAGGGTCGAGGGTGTGTGTGGGGTTTTTTTTCCCCCCTCATTTATAATAATTATAATCTTTCACATATAATAGTGTTTTACATAAACACAAGAGTCTCGTCTCGTAAGAATGTTCGTGTTTACCAAACACAATTTTTAAAAAAGAAAGAAAGAAAGTTAGTTAGTTAGGTAGGTAGGTAGGTAGGTAGGTAGGTAGGTAGGTAGGTAGGTAGGTAGGTAGGTAGGTAGGTAGGTAGGTAGGTAGGTAGGTAGGTAGGTAGGTAGGTAGGTAGGTAGGTAGGTAGGTAGGTAGGTAG
>CAJUUR010000012.1:15000-17500 GCA_910589605.1 Chrysoteuchia culmella
TTTGTATAAAATATAAAAAAAACAAAATATAATGATAAAATTTTGATAATAACTCGGAAACATTATTCCAAACCGCATGCATTTTTATATTGTTTACGAACATTCAAAACTCTACTAGGGTCGCGGATTTAGACCGGTCATTGTAGAATTTATGAACGACGTCGAGATAGCGCGCGTCGCCCCTTCGCCTAGGCGAAGTGGCGACGAATAGCGCGTGTCTCGAGTTTGTATATCTGGATTATTTATCGTATTCAAACGATTGCGCGCATACGCACACACGTTCGATACACGTTAATGATCCTTCCGCAGGTTCCCCTACGGAAACCTTGTTACGACTTTTACTTCCTCTAAATGATCAAGTTTGGTCAACTTCCCAGCAACGCCGACGGCCGTGAAGCCACCGCGTGTCGGTCCGAAGACCTCACTAAATCATTCAATCGGTAGTAGCGACGGGCGGTGTGTACAAAGGGCAGGGACTTAATCAACGCGAGCTTATGACTCGCGCTTACTAGGAATTCCTCGTTTATGGGGGATAATTGCAAACCCCAATCCCCAGCACGAAGGAGTTTCAACGGGTTGCCCGGGCCTCTAGGCCAGGGAGAACATGCTGATTCCTTCAGTGTAGCGCGCGTGCGGCCCAGGACATCTAAGGGCATCACAGACCTGTTATTGCTCAATCTCGTGCGGCTCGAAGCCGCCGGTCCCTCTAAGAAGAATTTTAATACGTCGCCAGTGAGTTGCGTGACAGAGCCACGCACACCTAAATGACGACGCCTATTTAGCAGGCTAGAGTCTCGTTCGTTACCGGAATTAACCAGACAAATCGCTCCACCAACTAAGAACGGCCATGCACCACCACCCACCGAATCAAGAAAGAGCTGTTAATCTGTCAATCCTTCCGGTGTCCGGGCCTGGTGAGATTTCCCGTGTTGAGTCAAATTAAGCCGCAGGCTCCACTCCTGGTGGTGCCCTTCCGTCAATTCCTTTAAGTTTCAGCTTTGCAACCATACTCCCCCCGGAGTCCAAAATCTTTGGTTTCCCGGAAGCTGCCCGCCGAGCCATTGTAGTAACGTCGGCGGATCGCTAGATGACATATTTACGGTTAGAACTAGGGCGGTATCTAATCGCCTTCGAACCTCTAACTTTCGTTCTTGATTGATGAAAACACCTTTGGCAAATGCTTTCGCTGATGTTCGTCTTGCGACGATCCAAGAATTTCACCTCTAACGTCGCAATACGAATGCCCCCAGTTATCCCTATTAATCATTACCTCGGAGTTCTGAAAACCAACAAAATAGAACCGAGATCATATTCTATTATTCCATGCACGAAATATTCAAGCAGCATTTTTAGCCCGCTTTGAGCACTCTAATTTGTTCAAAGTAAAATTGTCGGCCCACCTCGACACTCACTGAAGAGCACCGCGATAGGATTTTGATATTGAACCGACGTGTTACCGTCGGCTCACCGACGATATGCTCCGCAAACGTGTCAGTATCACCGCGGATGCGGTGCACCGACAGCGCGGCGCACAAATGCAACTACGAGCTTTTTAACCGCAACAATTTTAGTATACGCTATTGGAGCTGGAATTACCGCGGCTGCTGGCACCAGACTTGCCCTCCAATTGTTCCTCGTTAAAATATTTAAAGTGTACTCATTCCGATTACGAGGCCTCGTAAGAGTCCCGTATCGTTATTTTTCGTCACTACCTCCCCGTGCCGGGAGTGGGTAATTTGCGCGCCTGCTGCCTTCCTTGGATGTGGTAGCCGTTTCTCAGGCTCCCTCTCCGGAATCGAACCCTGATTCCCCGTTACCCGTGACAACCATGGTAGTCGCAGAAACTACCATCGAAAGTTGATAAGGCAGACATTTGAAAGATACGTCGCCGGTGCTGGACCGTGCGATCGGCAAAAGTTATCCAGATTCATCAAAATTAACGACTTCGGACGCGAGGCCCTCCGTCGATTGGTTTTGATCTAATAAAAGCACTCATCCCATCACTGGTCAGAGTTCTGATTGCATGTATTAGCTCTAGAATTACCACAGTTATCCAAGTAACTGAGTAAGATCTAAGGAACCAAAACTGATATATTGAGCCATTCGCGGTATCGCCTTAATACGGCTTGCACTGAGACATGCATGGCTTAATCTTTGAGACAAGCATATAACTACTGGCAGGATCAACCAGGGAGCTTTCGTTCGTCTTTCGACTAGATAGCGAGCCCGAGCGAGTGCCGAGCACGCGAATCAGCGTCCCCGCCAGACGTTGAACCGTCCGAGGCGAGGAGTGACTTCCGCGCAGCTACAACACGACACGACGAGACACACCACCTGTGGGTGCGCCCCTACCATAAGTTTTTCTTTTTCAATACGTTTACTGTGTGTATCTGCAGTAAACGGGAGCCATCTTGTATGAGAATCTATAGTTCTGCTACTGCCCAATAGAGGCGCTCTCTATAGAATCGCATACAAAATGACTCCCGTTTATTGTAACAGT
>CAJUUR010000012.1:22500-32500 GCA_910589605.1 Chrysoteuchia culmella
AAAGTGAAAAAAATTGTTTTTTTTTTATATTCGTTCCTAAGAACAAACAGGCTAGGGTCATAGACCATATACTGCCTCAGGACGGGAAAACCCTTGACGGTTAGTAGTGCTGTGCTGCGCCACTCACAACACAAAAACGGCTGAACGGATTTCGTTATTTTATAGCCTGGATCAACACATAGGATATGTTGGTAAGTACATACATTTGATCGCTATATTACCACGGGAAAGGGAACCACGCTACGCGGGTGAAACTGAGGGCGGCAACTGGTATTGTATGTAATAACATTACATGACAGTTGAGAGATAAACACATGATGATGATATTTCATTTCTATAATGTAAAATATTCTTTTGTTATGGTGGTATTTCACTTAATCAATAACTTGGTCTAAAAAGTAATGTGCATTTGAACAATTTAATTGAATGTTTTTTTTATCGGAATGAGAAAAACTGCGAAATGGACCTACTACTGGTGGCGATGGCGGGGCGATCACGCTAATAGCGAGGAAAAAACCTCTATAAACAACCCCTTAATTGATTCAAAACCCTTTTAATATTGCTCTTTCATGAAACCGTTTTTTTAAGGTTTCCGTAGAGTCAAACCATAATGAAACGGTTTCTATGTACAAGCCCTGAATTGGGCGAAAGTCAAAGAAATTTGATCAAACATATAAACAAAGACAAGTGGAATACCACCCTTAGCAAATTAGGTACATAATTTCAATACTGGTTTTGTTTGGGCATTTATTTTTGACAGATAAAACAGGAGTACCAACATGGCGGCAAAGAAGATAACCTAGTCTATGGTATAATTATGTCAGATCACATGTCAATCAATCTGTTCTGTTTTGTACCTGTCATATTTCGTTTGGTTTTTTTTTGTTGCATGCTCTACAAAATAAAAGTTTAATTTATCTAAAAAAGATACCTACCTAAAGTAAAGTAAGGTTTACTAAGAGTAAAGTAATCTTAATTGAATTTTGGGTCAGAGAGTTTTTCCTTGCTTTATAAATACAGCATGGCTATACAACGAGATACAAGTACTTATCCTGAGGATATCCTCTGAAAAGCTCTCATCGTAAAGTTTGCTACCATTTACTTAACTGATGTGCGGCAATTGTCTTCATTTAAAATAGGTACGTACATACAAGTTCAGAATATTCTAATTTGTACAACTTTCCCCCCATGTCATTGAACATTTAATCACAACATCAATAAAAACTTATTTTCTTTTTTCAGATCAAAAGTGTTTAAGGAAGCCAGAGTGCAAGAAAGAACAATAAAATTAATAATTACACCTATGATGGACAGAATTAAGAAAATATTGCATCAAAACTAATACTTTGTAATAATAAGACAGAAGAAAACAATATTATTATTCAGTAGCACAATAAAATAATATCAATAGTTTAGATTTTAACTATGTAAGTATATAATTAGATACAATATAAACACCTAACTCTGCGCATCTAGTTGACATAGAATATTAATTTATTTATGTACCTACCTAGTGTACAGGTAATAAACAGATAATAAGTTTGTGTGTGTGTGTGTGTGTGTGTGTGTGTGTACCTATAAAATGAGAATAAAAATATATTTCAACAAAACTTTATATATGCATTCTGTTGTTTCATTTGTTGACTTTATAACTTTTTTATTATGCATATCATGCCACCCAACCCAAACGACCTGCTATTTAAATTAATGAGTAAGTATATGAAATTCTATTTGTGTTCTATTTTACATATCTATACCTTATTATTTATATGTTGATAAATTGTCATGTAAAATATCTCTAAACTCACAGACAGACAGACAGACAGACAGAGACAGACACACAAGCACATAAAACATAGGTGTGATCAGATAATTTTAATAGCTAAGTACTCACCAATGTTGTTAAAGAAGATTGAACACCATCATTCATACCTGTAAGTTGTAAACATAACATTAACAATTTTAATACAAGTCTATACTATACTTTTACCTAGAGACCCAATTACAGAGAGACATTATATAGATTAAAATTCAATGTTTCTCTTCTACAGCATATAAGTACCTAGATGTAAACACATAAAACACTGGTGTGGTCAGATAATTATTTATGTTCTATATCAGATAGATGTCGCTATTCGCATAATATATTGCAGACAAAAATAGATAAAAAACTATATTATTATGATAGTAGGTATGAAAATTATAGAATTTTAACACCAATATAGATGTAACAGTGTTTATAACACACTGCAGCAGTAAGAAAGTATAGCTAATTCACATATTAATTAAGTTAAGCAACGTCGGGCGCGGTCAGTACTTGGATGGGTGACCGCCTGGGAACACCGCGTGATATTGGCTTTTTTACTTTTTATTATATTTTGACTAGTTGTACATATACGAATTTACTACTTAATCTAAACAAAATATTTAATAGGTTGGTCAACTCACCAATGTTGTTATATTGAACACCATCATTCATATCTGTAAGTAAACAAAACAAAACTTAAATAAGTAAGGTACAATAATTTTAATACAAGTCTATACTATACTTTTATCTAGAGACCCACTTACAGAGAGACATTTTAGATAGATTAGAATTAAATGTTGTACAGCTTCTACAGCATATACCTAGATGTCGCTATTTGCATTTAATACATAATAAATTTTTATTATTGGATTTTTGTTTTCTTCTCTACTTATACATACATACCTATAATTACTTACTTACGTACGTACGTACCTACCTACCTACCTACCTACGTACCTACCAAATAAAATACAAGTAAACACATAAAACATTGGTGTGGTCAGTTAATTATTTATATATAAACAGTGTTTATAACACACTGCAGTAGTAAGAATGTAGGTATCTAATTCACATATTAATTAAGTTAAGCAACGTCGGGCGCGGTCAGTACTTGGATGGGTGACCGCCTGGGAACACCGCGTGATATATTGGCTTTTTTACTTTTTACTATATTTTGACTATTTGTACATATACGAAGTTATTACTTATTCTAAACAAAATATTTAATAGGTAGGTCAACTCACCAATGTTGTTATATTATAAGGAGATTGAACACCATCATTCATATATCTGTAAGTAAACAAAACATTAAATAAAATAATTTAGGTACCTACCTACTATTTTATTACAAGTAAATGATTTCACATTTCGTCAGTTCATTTGCCAACGTCCATACCACGTTGAATACACCGGTTCTCGTCCGATCACCGAAGTTAAGCAACGTCGGGCGCGGTCAGTACTTGGATGGGTGACCGCCTGGGAACACCGCGTGATGTTGGCTTTTTTGGATTTTTTCCTTTTTGATTATATTTTGACTGATTCGAAGTTACCATTTTTTACATACAAAGTACGAAATACACAAGATTATAAAATCTAAACAAAATATAAAATAGATAGATAGATATATTATATATAGGTAGGTGTAGGTAGGTACTCACAGATGCTGTTAAAAGAAGATTGAACACCATCATTCATATCTGTAAGTAAACAAAAAAAGTAAGGTACAATTTTTATTACAAGTCTATACTATAAAGAGGAAATATTTGATTGATTGTTTGTTTGTTTGTTTGCATTGAATAGGCTCCGAAACTACTGGACTGATTTGGATGAAATTTGGTACACAGATAGTAGATAGCCTGGTTAAGAACATAGGATACTTTTTATCCCGATATTCCCACGGGAGCGGGAACCACGCGTGTGAAACCTTAGTCATTAATATGTAAGTAAAATTATAGAAACTAAATGGGACTATATTGCACATTAATAAACATAAAATAAGTAAGTATGTACCTATTGTAATTAATATTTTCCAACTGTGTTAGGTACAGTACAGTCAACAGCACGCATGGCTTTACACTTTGACCTTGAGAGCTTCCTTACGTCTCGTCTCGTCTCGTCTCGTCTCGGCGTGCGTCGCGTCGCTCGTGCAAATGAAAAATTATTGACTCTGTCTGTACCTACGCAAAAACTACTGAACGGATTTGGATGAAATTTGGTACACAGATAGTAGATAGCCTGGTTAAGAACATAGGATACTTTTTATCCCGATATTCCCACGGGAGCGGGAACCACGCGTGTGAAACCTTAGTCATTAATATGTAAGTAAAATTATAGAAACTAAATGGGACTATATTGCACATTAATAAACATAAAATAAGTAAGTATGTACCTATTGTAATTAATATTTTCCAACTGTGTTAGGTACAGTACAGTCAACAGCACGCATGGTTTTACACTTTGACCTTGAGAGCTTCCTTACGTCTCGTCTCGTCTCGTCTCGGCGTGCGTCGCGTCGCTCGTGCAAATGAAAAATTATTGACTCTGTCTGTACCTACGCAAAAACTACGCAACAAAACAAAATATAGGTAAGTACCTAGGTAGGTTCGCGCGCTCGGTCTGCGATCGTTGAGGTTAAGCAACTTTCACAATGGTCGGTCACGCACGGGATGGGTGACGTGTGGTGGTGGGTATTCGCCCATTCCACTTATCCATCCATAAGGAAGAGGCCAGTGCCCCAGCCCCAGCAGTGGGGATATAAAAAAATGGCTGAAGACGTACCTAGTAGGTTATGTAGGTACTCGCCAACGTGTTGTTAAAACGTAGATTGAACACCATCATTCGTAGGTACACCTGTAAGTAAACAAAACATTAAATAAGTTAGGTACCTAAGTACAGTTTCTAAGTTAGGTAGGTATTACCTACCGATATTATTAAATTATTATTATTTAAGTAGGTACAAAGTTATTATTAAAGGAATGAAACGAAACGGGACTATTTTGCACAATAATAAATTTTGGATACTGTTGGTGTGCTCGTTAGGTACATACCTAGTAGTTAGGTAGGTACCTAGTACCTACGCAATAACGGCGGAACGGATTTCGATATTCTATAGCCTGGATCAACACATAGGATATATAATAGAGTAAAAAAGCTCTAACAACGTAATAATAAGTACCTAGGTAGTCACATTGAATTTCACATATAATATATTTTGAATGAGAAATTTAAAAAAGGTTTTAATGCAGCGTAATCTATACTTATATAATATCTATACTAATATTATAAAGCTGAAGAGTTTGTTTGTTAGGAACTACTGGTTCGAATTGAATTATTCTTTTTGTGTTAGTAAATTGTCCATTTATCGAGGAAGGCTTTAGGCTACCTATATAACTTAACCACGCTGCGACCAATAGGTGCAACGCATCACGGAAAAAATGGGGAACATTATCCATATTTGAGTGAGGGCTTCCGTTTCGTGCTCGTGTTCAAGTAGGTACTTAACCCAAAAAAATATGTATGAAAGACATTTTTTACTCATTAAATGATCTATAAAAATGTCCGCGACAGTATACCTACCTATAATGTCTATCTTTTAAGATTGACTCATTATAACCTTTTTTATGGTAGGTAAGTAGGTAATCATCAAATTTGGTCGAAATTAAAGCATTATTGCCAATTATTTGCTAAAGAGTTTTGCGATCATAATAACAGAAATTGACGCGGACGAAGTCGCGGGCAACAGCTAGTGCTGCAATATGTAGTAGATAAGTACCTAAATATTTTGATAGCTATATTTCCACGGGAACCACGCTATTATAATAACATTTACATGACAATTTAGAGTTAGACACATACCTAGGTAGGTAGGTAGGTAGGTAGGTACCTAATTTGGTTAACCTTTATCTACGTATGTACTTAGGTGTTACTTATTTAAGATTGGTTGTGTTTATTATACCTACTAGGTCCGTGCGTGCCTACTACCTACTCGCTGAAGTGAACATGCATGCACATGCATTAAATAGATAGATTGGTAGGTAGGTATATTAAATAGGTAAGGTAATAAGTATCTCATATGTAAGGTAAATTAGGTATCTAACTTTTATTTATTTACACACGGAGGTACGTACGATAAGCAGCTAGGTAACCAAACTATTGTTTGTTTTTCGGCCGGTCGGATGATAGGAATAATGTACCTACCTAACCTATGTGTTTAGACTTTTAGACTCAAGAATATTGCTAATGTGCTCGCGTCCACATTGTTCGTAAGTGTATTATTTTATTATTAGGTTTTGTACCTACCAATACGACACGAGTAGGTTCACACCATTTTTCACTTTGCACTGTAAAATAAATATATTGCGACGCGACACCGACAACTGACTGAATGGATAGGTACATGGAAATTGGAAACACTGAATAATACAAATTAGGTAGGTAGCTAATCAATCACAATCTGAACTAGGTAGTTACCTATTTACGAACTACGTAAAACATCCGCCATTAATAATAATTAACAAAATGTTTGCTAATAGCCAACGAATAGGTATGTTATATAAAAATAACGGTAACGGTCTACTACTACTCTAAGGTGAAATGTAAAATTAATAAATACACTAAACAGTTTTACCGGCTCTGGCTCCCTCGGCCATATTTTTTCAACAATATTGTACTTAGGTATACTATAATGGCAAAAATGTGAAGCAAGTAAATGGTACATAATATTGTAAATGTACATAAGTAAGTATGTATCATAATTGCGTTTCATCGTACTCTATCGTAATGATATTTCCTTTGCCGCTATGTTAGGTATCTGATCAAAGCTTATTTGACATAATTATTATCAACGCGAAATATCTTGGACAAAACAAAACATAGTTTTTGGACAAGTGGAATTTGATCAAATATATAACAAAGAATAGCTAATTAGGTACATAATTTCAATACTGGTTTTGTTCGGGCATGCATGATTCAAAGCTGAAATTATCTGCAGTATAACTTTATTATTTTTGATGCTGGAGCCACACTAACGAACTAAACGCCGTTAATTGAAATTCAAGGAACAATAACGCCAATTTTATTGCCAAGAACGGGCACTGACGTTGAAATTGTCAAAGTGTGGCCACTCCAATAGCGCGTTAAAATTAACGTAATAATTAACGCAGTATTTATGGCGATGATTGGCATTGTTCATGTTTCCCGTTAGTGTGGCCCCAGCATTATAGATAAAACAGGAGTACCAACATGGCGGCAACGTATAATTAATTATGTCACATCCTAAATGTCAATCAATCTGTTCTGTTCTGTTTTATATGTCATGTCATTGTTTGTTTGGTTGTATTTTCTTTGTAAAAAAATATAATATTACTATTTATAAAAGTAAATTATATCTGAATTGAAATTTGGGTCAGAGAGTTGCCTAGTAGTAGTTTTGTTTTATAGATAAGTTTTCCATATAAATACAGCATGGCCATACATCTTAAAAGAGACAAAGTGTCTTGAGGCTAGATCATCAATAATTGTCTGACGGACGGTTAGGTAGGTACTGTAACTATTCATTTTTAAATAAAATACATATAAATTCAGAATATTCAAATTTTGACAACTTTCCCCCCATGTCATATAACATTCAATAAAAACTTATTTTCTTTTTTTCAGATCAAAAGTCTTTAAGGCAGAAGTGCAAGAAAGAAGAATAAAATTAATAATAATAATTACACCTATGAGGGACAGAAAAACTAATACCTACTTGTAATGATAAGACAGAAGAAAACAATATTATTAGGTATTCATTCCATTCAGTCAGTCAGTCAGTCAGTTGCAGCACATGAAACACAGTAAAATAATGGCAATAGTAAACTGGATGGATGGATGGATTATAACAATAAAATTAGTGTACAGGTGGTAAACGTTGATGTGATGGATGACCTATAAAGAGAGAATAAAAATATATTTCAACATAATTTCATATATGCATTCCGTTTTTTCATTTGTTGTACTTATAACTATTTTAATTATGCATATCATGCCACCCAACCCAACCGACTCGATTGTGTCAATCTTTGTAGTAACTACCTAGGTACCTACCTACTTTTACCTAGAGACCCACTTACAGAGAGACAATATATATATATATATATATATATATATATATATATATATATAGATTAAAATTAAATGTTGTACAGCTTCTACAGCATATACCTAGATGTCGCTATTCGCATTTAATACATAATAAATTTTTATTATTGGATTTTTGTTTTCTTCTCTACTTATACATACATACCTATAATTACTTACTTACCTACCTAATAAAATACAAGTAAACACACATAAAACATTGGTGTGATCAGATAATTATTTATATATTTATCTTCTATATCAGATAGATGTCGCTATTCGCATATATTGCAGACAAAATAATAAATACATATTAGTAGATAAAAAACTATATTAAATAAGATAGTAGGTATGAAAATTGTAGAATTTTAACACCAATATAGATGTAACAGTGTTTATAACACACTAACACACGCAGCAGTAAGAAAGTATCTAATTCAAATATTAATTAAGTTAAGAGCAACGTCGGGCGCGGTCAGTACTTGGATGGGTGACCGCCTGGCCCGCCAAACAAAATATTAAATAGATAGGTAGGTAGGTAGGTAGGTAGGTAGGTAGGTAGGTAGGTAGGTAGGTCAACTCACCAATGCAGAGATTGAACACCATCATTCATACCTGTAAGTAAACAAACAATGTTTTTATTATTAAAAATATATTGAATTCCATTTTTTTTTTTAAGTACATTTTTTTTTTTAACTCGTCATCATTTGGTACCTAGTTAATATCTCTCAGAAGCAGGTGGAAATTCAAATAAAATATTTTAAAAAAAACACTAAAAATATATTGAATTACTAAATCGGCCATGTTTTAAATATCGCGATTGGGCTGGAGTGCAAAATACAGCGTGCGCCCTTGGGCGTCGAAAAGTAGAACTTTTTATATTATATTATGGTTTTTTTTCAATCTCTATACAATATGAACCTTATGTGCGTGGTGTTAAGGGTCAAAGTGTGTGTGGGTTATTTTTTTTAATAATAGTCTTTTACTTCTTTTTAAGTAGGTACGTACTTATATTATTTAAACAAACTCGTCATCATTTGGTACCTAGTTAATATCTCTCAGAAGCAGGTGTAAGGTTCAAATAAAATATTTTAAAAATACATCAAAAATATATTGAATTACCAAAGCCCCCCCTCCCCCCCTTCACCTGTGACCCAACTTATAGAAATCGGCTATGTTTTAAATATCGCGATTGGGCTGGAATGCAAAATACAGCGTGCGCCCTTGGGCGTCGAAAAGTAGAACTTTTTATATATATTATGTTTTTGTTTTTCAATCTCTATACAATGTGAACCTTATGTGCGTGGTGTTAAGGGTCAAAGTGTGTGTGGGTTAATTTTTTTAATAATAGTCTTTTACTTCTTTTTAAGTAGGTACGTACTTATATTATTTAAACAAACTCGTCATCATTTGGTACCTAGTTAATATCTCTCAGAAGCAGGTGTAAGGTTCAAATAAAATATTTTAAAAATACATCAAAAATATATTGAATTACTAAAGCCCCCCCCTCCCCCCCTTCACCTGTGACCCAACTTATAGAAATCGGCCATGTTTTAAATATCGCGATTGGGCTGGAGTGCAAAATACAGCGAGCGCCCTTGGGCGTCGAAAAGTAGAACTTTTTATATATATTATGTTTTTGTTTTTCAATCTCTATACAATGTGAACCTTATGTGCGTGGTGTTAAGGGTCAAAGTGTGTGTGGGTTAATTTTTTTAATAATAGTCTTTTACTTCTTTTTAAGTAGGTATGTACTTATATTATTTAAACAAACTCGTCATCATTTGGTACCTAGTTAATATCTCTCAGAAGCAGGTGTAAGGTTCAAATAAAATATTTTAAAAATACATCAAAAATATATTGAATTACTAAAGCCCCCCCTCCCCCCCTTCACCTGTGACCCAACTTATAGAAATCGGCCATGTTTTAAATATCGCGATTGGGCTGGAGTGCAAAATACAGCGAGCGCCCTTGGGCGTCGAAAAGTAGAACTTTTTATATATATTATGTTTTTGTTTTTCAATCTCTATACAATGTGAACCTTATGTGCGTGGTGTTAAGGGTCAAAGTGTGTGT
>CAJUUR010000012.1:37500-41469 GCA_910589605.1 Chrysoteuchia culmella
GCGACGACGTCGACGCGCCTCTTCGGACGTCGAGTCCGCCTACTTTTTGCCACGCACATGTGCACGTAGGAATTACATGCACACACGCGTAAGCGCACAACGATATTCGTGTCGCGCGCAGTACGCCCTTTGATCGAAATTTGCGCTCTCCAGTAGAGTTGGCGATAAGTATGCATGCATAAAAATACACCATACAAAATCGTTAATTTCCACATAGAGTCGCTTTAATTTCGAGAGCGACACACACGACACGATCGTTTTGCGCGAAGCAAAAGACGATACTACACGTCCAATATTTAAACGGACTCCGCAAAGCGTCGTACAATTACTGTTACCAGTGAATTGGCACAACGGCCGATGCGAGGAACCGTCAATAGCGCAAGACAACACGCTAAAACGTCTCCACCTCCGGACGCGTGAGCGTCGCGGCAAAGATTTCGACGCGCGTAAAGTGCGCAGTGTGGTTATTGTTTTTATGCAGCCGGCCCTCAGACAGGAGTGGTCCTGGATGTGTCTCCATGGACCGCAATGTGCGTTCGAAATGTCGATGTTCAAATGTGTCCTGCAGTTCACACTATGACGCGCAGTTAACTGCGTTCTTCATCGACCCGCGAGCCAAGTGATCCACCGTCCAGGGTAGTGGTTTATTTGTATATATTTGTATAAAATATAAAAAAAACAAAATATAATGATAAAATTTTGATAATAACTCGGAAACATTATTCCAAACCGCATGCATTTTTATATTGTTTACGAACATTCAAAACTCTACTAGGGTCGCGGATTTAGACCGGTCATTGTAGAATTTATGAACGACGTCGAGATAGCGCGCGTCGCCCCTTCGCCTAGGCGAAGTGGCGACGAATAGCGCGTGTCTCGAGTTTGTATATCTGGATATTTATCGTATTCAAACGATTGCGCGCATACGCACACACGTTCGATACACGTTAATGATCCTTCCGCAGGTTCCCCTACGGAAACCTTGTTACGACTTTTACTTCCTCTAAATGATCAAGTTTGGTCAACTTCCCAGCAACGCCGACGGCCGTGAAGCCACCGCGTGTCGGTCCGAAGACCTCACTAAATCATTCAATCGGTAAGTAGCGACGGGCGGTGTGTACAAAGGGCAGGACTTAATCAACGCGAGCTTATGACTCGCGCTTAC
Source organism: Chrysoteuchia culmella (assembly GCA_910589605.1). Taxonomy (NCBI): domain Eukaryota; kingdom Metazoa; phylum Arthropoda; class Insecta; order Lepidoptera; family Crambidae; genus Chrysoteuchia; species Chrysoteuchia culmella. Next base: position 38,666 of record CAJUUR010000012.1, read on the forward strand.
TAGGAATTCCTCGTTTATGGGGATAATTGCAAACCCCAATCCCCAGCACGAAGGAGTTTCAACGGGTTGCCCGGGCCTCTAGGCCAGGGAGAACATGCTGATTCCTTCAGTGTAGCGCGCGTGCGGCCCAGGACATCTAAGGGCATCACAGACCTGTTATTGCTCAATCTCGTGCGGCTCGAAGCCGCCGGTCCCTCTAAGAAGAATTTTAATACGTCGCCAGTGAGTTGCGTGACAGAGCCACGCACACCTAAATGACGACGCCTATTTAGCAGGCTAGAGTCTCGTTCGTTACCGGAATTAACCAGACAAAATCGCTCCACCAACTAAGAACGGCCATGCACCACCACCCACCGAATCAAGAAAGAGCTGTTAATCTGTCAATCCTTCCGGTGTCCGGGCCTGGTGAGATTTCCCGTGTTGAGTCAAATTAAGCCGCAGGCTCCACTCCTGGTGGTGCCCTTCCGTCAATTCCTTTAAGTTTCAGCTTTGCAACCATACTCCCCCCGGAGTCCAAAATCTTTGGTTTCCCGGAAGCTGCCCGCCGAGCCATTGTAGTAACGTCGGCGGATCGCTAGATGACATATTTACGGTTAGAACTAGGGCGGTATCTAATCGCCTTCGAACCTCTAACTTTCGTTCTTGATTGATGAAAACACCTTTGGCAAATGCTTTCGCTGATGTTCGTCTTGCGACGATCCAAGAATTTCACCTCTAACGTCGCAATACGAATGCCCCCAGTTATCCCTATTAATCATTACCTCGGAGTTCTGAAACCAACAAAATAGAACCGAGATCATATTCTATTATTCCATGCACGAAATATTCAAGCAGCATTTTTAGCCCGCTTTGAGCACTCTAATTTGTTCAAAGTAAAATTGTCGGCCCACCTCGACACTCACTGAAGAGCACCGCGATAGGATTTTGATATTGAACCGACGTGTTACCGTCGGCTCACCGACGATATGCTCCGCAAACGTGTCAGTATCACCGCGGATGCGGTGCACCGACAGCGCGGCGCACAAATGCAACTACGAGCTTTTTAACCGCAACAATTTTAGTATACGCTATTGGAGCTGGAATTACCGCGGCTGCTGGCACCAGACTTGCCCTCCAATTGTTCCTCGTTAAAATATTTAAAGTGTACTCATTCCGATTACGAGGCCTCGTAAGAGTCCCGTATCGTTATTTTTCGTCACTACCTCCCCGTGCCGGGAGTGGGTAATTTGCGCGCCTGCTGCCTTCCTTGGATGTGGTAGCCGTTTCTCAGGCTCCCTCTCCGGAATCGAACCCTGATTCCCCGTTACCCGTGACAACCATGGTAGTCGCAGAAACTACCATCGAAAGTTGATAAGGCAGACATTTGAAAGATACGTCGCCGGTGCTGGACCGTGCGATCGGCAAAAGTTATCCAGATTCATCAAAATTAACGACTTCGGACGCGAGGCCCTCCGTCGATTGGTTTTGATCTAATAAAAGCACTCATCCCATCACTGGTCAGAGTTCTGATTGCATGTATTAGCTCTAGAATTACCACAGTTATCCAAGTAACTGAGTAAGATCTAAGGAACCAAAACTGATATATTGAGCCATTCGCGGTATCGCCTTAATACGGCTTGCACTGAGACATGCATGGCTTAATCTTTGAGACAAGCATATAACTACTGGCAGGATCAACCAGGGAGCTTTTCGTTCGTCTTTCGACTAGATAGCGAGCCCGAAGCGAGTGCCGAGCACGCGAATCAGCGTCCCCGCCAGACGTTGAACCGTCCGAGGCGAGGAGTGACTTCCGCGCAGCTACAACACGACACGACGAGACACACCACCTGTGGGTGCGCCCCTACCATAAGTTTTTCTTTTTCAATACGTTTACTGTGTGTATCTGCAGTAAACGGGAGCCATCTTGTATGAGAATCTATAGTTCTGCTACTGCCCAATAGAGGCGCTCTCTATAGAATCGCATACAAAATGACTCCCGTTTATTGTAACAGTAAAAAACGTAATGAAAAACTCATCGTAGGCCCACTGAGTACGAGAGATTGATTGACAATGAATCAACACTCTCCTCGGTGATATGAATACACATGTTGTGTGTGGTGGTTGACGGCAAGACGACGAATGATAACAAACGAACCAACGTTCGTTCGTTCTTCGTCGATCTGTGCCAGAAGCGCCTGAGCGCCCACACTGAACGTTCGCATAGAATCGTTATTCACTATGTATATAACTACAGTTTTGTAACAGTGAACGTAAAACATGAACGATATCGAGCCCGGTACTAGAGAGGCTCCACACATTCACGTTTGATACACGTTTGGTTTGGAAGGCCAAACTGGACACGCCGAGTATCGCGCTTTTGCCCGATACAGAGATCGTTTTTTACGAACACGTATAAATTCACCCGTATCCGTCGATCTTTTTCAATGAAATGCACAAGAGACGTTGTTGTTATAATTTACACTAACCGTGATCGCGATCGCAGCATCAAAGTTTGCTAAAGTCTTAAAAATAAATTTCAACCAACAAACCGTACAAGTTAGAAAAGGGAGACAACGCGCGCGCGCGCACACGCGCTCGCAGCTGCCACTCTGCCGCCCGCCGCCGCCAGACTGTCTCCGTACGAAACGTAAACAGCCGGCCGAGACAGACGACCCCCCACCACTCGCTTGCTCTGCAAAACGAAACACGATTGAGTGTGAGCTTCGCCGGCACAATTTTGACGTTCGCGCCGTGATTATCCACAAAGTACCTACAAAGTACCTACAAAGTACCTACTAAGTACCTACATAGTACCTACAAGTTAC
>CAJUUR010000013.1:5000-10000 GCA_910589605.1 Chrysoteuchia culmella
GTTAGGTTAGGTTAGGTTAGGTTAGGTTAGGTTAGGTTAGGTTAGGTTAGGTTAGGTTAGGTTAGGTTAGGTTAGGTTAGGTTAGGTTAGGTTAGGTTAGGTTAGGTTAGGTTAGGTTAGGTTAGGTTAGGTTAGGTTAGGTTAGGTTAGGTTAGGTTAGGTTAGGTTAGGTTAGGTTAGGTTAGGTTAGGTTAGGTTAGGTTAGGTTAGGTTAGGTTAGGTTAGGTTAGGTTAGGTTAGGTTAGGTTAGGTTAGGTTAGGTTAGGTTAGGTTAGGTTAGGTTAGGTTAGGTTAGGTTAGGTTAGGTTAGGTTAGGTTAGGTTAGGTTAGGTTAGGTTAGGTTAGGTTAGGTTAGGTTAGGTTAGGTTAGGTTAGGTTAGGTTAGGTTAGGTTAGGTTAGGTTAGGTTAGGTTAGGTTAGGTTAGGTTAGGTTAGGTTAGGTTAGGTTAGGTTAGGTTAGGTTAGGTTAGGTTAGGTTAGGTTAGGTTAGGTTAGGTTAGGTTAGGTTAGGTTAGGTTAGGTTAGGTTAGGTTAGGTTAGGTTAGGTTAGGTTAGGTTAGGTTAGGTTAGGTTAGGTTAGGTTAGGTTAGGTTAGGTTAGGTTAGGTTAGGTTAGGTTAGGTTAGGTTAGGTTAGGTTAGGTTAGGTTAGGTTAGGTTAGGTTAGGTTAGGTTAGGTTAGGTTAGGTTAGGTTAGGTTAGGTTAGGTTAGGTTAGGTTAGGTTAGGTTAGGTTAGGTTAGGTTAGGTTAGGTTAGGTTAGGTTAGGTTAGGTTAGGTTAGGTTAGGTTAGGTTAGGTTAGGTTAGGTTAGGTTAGGTTAGGTTAGGTTAGGTTAGGTTAGGTTAGGTTAGGTTAGGTTAGGTTAGGTTAGGTTAGGTTAGGTTAGGTTAGGTTAGGTTAGGTTAGGTTAGGTTAGGTTAGGTTAGGTTAGGTTAGGTTAGGTTAGGTTAGGTTAGGTTAGGTTAGGTTAGGTTAGGTTAGGTTAGGTTAGGTTAGGTTAGGTTAGGTTAGGTTAGGTTAGGTTAGGTTAGGTTAGGTTAGGTTAGGTTAGGTTAGGTTAGGTTAGGTTAGGTTAGGTTAGGTTAGGTTAGGTTAGGTTAGGTTAGGTTAGGTTAGGTTAGGTTAGGTTAGGTTAGGTTAGGTTAGGTTAGGTTAGGTTAGGTTAGGTTAGGTTAGGTTAGGTTAGGTTAGGTTAGGTTAGGTTAGGTTAGGTTAGGTTAGGTTAGGTTAGGTTAGGTTAGGTTAGGTTAGGTTAGGTTAGGTTAGGTTAGGTTAGGTTAGGTTAGGTTAGGTTAGGTTAGGTTAGGTTAGGTTAGGTTAGGTTAGGTTAGGTTAGGTTAGGTTAGGTTAGGTTAGGTTAGGTTAGGTTAGGTTAGGTTAGGTTAGGTTAGGTTAGGTTAGGTTAGGTTAGGTTAGGTTAGGTTAGGTTAGGTTAGGTTAGGTTAGGTTAGGTTAGGTTAGGTTAGGTTAGGTTAGGTTAGGTTAGGTTAGGTTAGGTTAGGTTAGGTTAGGTTAGGTTAGGTTAGGTTAGGTTAGGTTAGGTTAGGTTAGGTTAGGTTAGGTTAGGTTAGGTTAGGTTAGGTTAGGTTAGGTTAGGTTAGGTTAGGTTAGGTTAGGTTAGGTTAGGTTAGGTTAGGTTAGGTTAGGTTAGGTTAGGTTAGGTTAGGTTAGGTTAGGTTAGGTTAGGTTAGGTTAGGTTAGGTTAGGTTAGGTTAGGTTAGGTTAGGTTAGGTTAGGTTAGGTTAGGTTAGGTTAGGTTAGGTTAGGTTAGGTTAGGTTAGGTTAGGTTAGGTTAGGTTAGGTTAGGTTAGGTTAGGTTAGGTTAGGTTAGGTTAGGTTAGGTTAGGTTAGGTTAGGTTAGGTTAGGTTAGGTTAGGTTAGGTTAGGTTAGGTTAGGTTAGGTTAGGTTAGGTTAGGTTAGGTTAGGTTAGGTTAGGTTAGGTTAGGTTAGGTTAGGTTAGGTTAGGTTAGGTTAGGTTAGGTTAGGTTAGGTTAGGTTAGGTTAGGTTAGGTTAGGTTAGGTTAGGTTAGGTTAGGTTAGGTTAGGTTAGGTTAGGTTAGGTTAGGTTAGGTTAGGTTAGGTTAGGTTAGGTTAGGTTAGGTTAGGTTAGGTTAGGTTAGGTTAGGTTAGGTTAGGTTAGGTTAGGTTAGGTTAGGTTAGGTTAGGTTAGGTTAGGTTAGGTTAGGTTAGGTTAGGTTAGGTTAGGTTAGGTTAGGTTAGGTTAGGTTAGGTTAGGTTAGGTTAGGTTAGGTTAGGTTAGGTTAGGTTAGGTTAGGTTAGGTTAGGTTAGGTTAGGTTAGGTTAGGTTAGGTTAGGTTAGGTTAGGTTAGGTTAGGTTAGGTTAGGTTAGGTTAGGTTAGGTTAGGTTAGGTTAGGTTAGGTTAGGTTAGGTTAGGTTAGGTTAGGTTAGGTTAGGTTAGGTTAGGTTAGGTTAGGTTAGGTTAGGTTAGGTTAGGTTAGGTTAGGTTAGGTTAGGTTAGGTTAGGTTAGGTTAGGTTAGGTTAGGTTAGGTTAGGTTAGGTTAGGTTAGGTTAGGTTAGGTTAGGTTAGGTTAGGTTAGGTTAGGTTAGGTTAGGTTAGGTTAGGTTAGGTTAGGTTAGGTTAGGTTAGGTTAGGTTAGGTTAGGTTAGGTTAGGTTAGGTTAGGTTAGGTTAGGTTAGGTTAGGTTAGGTTAGGTTAGGTTAGGTTAGGTTAGGTTAGGTTAGGTTAGGTTAGGTTAGGTTAGGTTAGGTTAGGTTAGGTTAGGTTAGGTTAGGTTAGGTTAGGTTAGGTTAGGTTAGGTTAGGTTAGGTTAGGTTAGGTTAGGTTAGGTTAGGTTAGGTTAGGTTAGGTTAGGTTAGGTTAGGTTAGGTTAGGTTAGGTTAGGTTAGGTTAGGTTAGGTTAGGTTAGGTTAGGTTAGGTTAGGTTAGGTTAGGTTAGGTTAGGTTAGGTTAGGTTAGGTTAGGTTAGGTTAGGTTAGGTTAGGTTAGGTTAGGTTAGGTTAGGTTAGGTTAGGTTAGGTTAGGTTAGGTTAGGTTAGGTTAGGTTAGGTTAGGTTAGGTTAGGTTAGGTTAGGTTAGGTTAGGTTAGGTTAGGTTAGGTTAGGTTAGGTTAGGTTAGGTTAGGTTAGGTTAGGTTAGGTTAGGTTAGGTTAGGTTAGGTTAGGTTAGGTTAGGTTAGGTTAGGTTAGGTTAGGTTAGGTTAGGTTAGGTTAGGTTAGGTTAGGTTAGGTTAGGTTAGGTTAGGTTAGGTTAGGTTAGGTTAGGTTAGGTTAGGTTAGGTTAGGTTAGGTTAGGTTAGGTTAGGTTAGGTTAGGTTAGGTTAGGTTAGGTTAGGTTAGGTTAGGTTAGGTTAGGTTAGGTTAGGTTAGGTTAGGTTAGGTTAGGTTAGGTTAGGTTAGGTTAGGTTAGGTTAGGTTAGGTTAGGTTAGGTTAGGTTAGGTTAGGTTAGGTTAGGTTAGGTTAGGTTAGGTTAGGTTAGGTTAGGTTAGGTTAGGTTAGGTTAGGTTAGGTTAGGTTAGGTTAGGTTAGGTTAGGTTAGGTTAGGTTAGGTTAGGTTAGGTTAGGTTAGGTTAGGTTAGGTTAGGTTAGGTTAGGTTAGGTTAGGTTAGGTTAGGTTAGGTTAGGTTAGGTTAGGTTAGGTTAGGTTAGGTTAGGTTAGGTTAGGTTAGGTTAGGTTAGGTTAGGTTAGGTTAGGTTAGGTTAGGTTAGGTTAGGTTAGGTTAGGTTAGGTTAGGTTAGGTTAGGTTAGGTTAGGTTAGGTTAGGTTAGGTTAGGTTAGGTTAGGTTAGGTTAGGTTAGGTTAGGTTAGGTTAGGTTAGGTTAGGTTAGGTTAGGTTAGGTTAGGTTAGGTTAGGTTAGGTTAGGTTAGGTTAGGTTAGGTTAGGTTAGGTTAGGTTAGGTTAGGTTAGGTTAGGTTAGGTTAGGTTAGGTTAGGTTAGGTTAGGTTAGGTTAGGTTAGGTTAGGTTAGGTTAGGTTAGGTTAGGTTAGGTTAGGTTAGGTTAGGTTAGGTTAGGTTAGGTTAGGTTAGGTTAGGTTAGGTTAGGTTAGGTTAGGTTAGGTTAGGTTAGGTTAGGTTAGGTTAGGTTAGGTTAGGTTAGGTTAGGTTAGGTTAGGTTAGGTTAGGTTAGGTTAGGTTAGGTTAGGTTAGGTTAGGTTAGGTTAGGTTAGGTTAGGTTAGGTTAGGTTAGGTTAGGTTAGGTTAGGTTAGGTTAGGTTAGGTTAGGTTAGGTTAGGTTAGGTTAGGTTAGGTTAGGTTAGGTTAGGTTAGGTTAGGTTAGGTTAGGTTAGGTTAGGTTAGGTTAGGTTAGGTTAGGTTAGGTTAGGTTAGGTTAGGTTAGGTTAGGTTAGGTTAGGTTAGGTTAGGTTAGGTTAGGTTAGGTTAGGTTAGGTTAGGTTAGGTTAGGTTAGGTTAGGTTAGGTTAGGTTAGGTTAGGTTAGGTTAGGTTAGGTTAGGTTAGGTTAGGTTAGGTTAGGTTAGGTTAGGTTAGGTTAGGTTAGGTTAGGTTAGGTTAGGTTAGGTTAGGTTAGGTTAGGTTAGGTTAGGTTAGGTTAGGTTAGGTTAGGTTAGGTTAGGTTAGGTTAGGTTAGGTTAGGTTAGGTTAGGTTAGGTTAGGTTAGGTTAGGTTAGGTTAGGTTAGGTTAGGTTAGGTTAGGTTAGGTTAGGTTAGGTTAGGTTAGGTTAGGTTAGGTTAGGTTAGGTTAGGTTAGGTTAGGTTAGGTTAGGTTAGGTTAGGTTAGGTTAGGTTAGGTTAGGTTAGGTTAGGTTAGGTTAGGTTAGGTTAGGTTAGGTTAGGTTAGGTTAGGTTAGGTTAGGTTAGGTTAGGTTAGGTTAGGTTAGGTTAGGTTAGGTTAGGTTAGGTTAGGTTAGGTTAGGTTAGGTTAGGTTAGGTTAGGTTAGGTTAGGTTAGGTTAGGTTAGGTTAGGTTAGGTTAGGTTAGGTTAGGTTAGGTTAGGTTAGGTTAGGTTAGGTTAGGTTAGGTTAGGTTAGGTTAGGTTAGGTTAGGTTAGGTTAGGTTAG
>CAJUUR010000013.1:15000-17500 GCA_910589605.1 Chrysoteuchia culmella
GGTCAATGTGGAGGGCACCAGCCGCGGTCATCCTCTGCCAGCTCAATGGGTCCACCTGCAAGACCACATGGTTTGCGTGTGTGTTTCTAGTCCGCTTTTTATATTTCATCCTTATCCTAGTGTCCTCTTTTCGCCCCTCGAAGATCTCCGGGTTCTGGCAGATTATGGCGTCGACTATACCGTCGTCACCATCGTCCGTCAGAACGTCCTTTAGTATCACGAGGGGGTCTTTATTGGGTATTTTTTCAGCTTTTAAATTTTTGTCTTTCCTAATTTTTTCAGTGATCTTATCTAGGTCTCTCCTGTCTCTGCAGCTTAATATTACTTTCTGGTCTTTAACCTTGCGAATTTTGTCCACACGTATGCCCCCCGCCCTGGCGTCGACCGCCCTCCTTACTCGTTGGAGGACCTCTTCACTTGTCTCCTGGTCATCTTCCGAAGTGATGACGATTGACTCCAGGGTCGGGGGGAGCTTTTGTGGTGGAGCCCTGGCTGCGACAGCGGCATAGGTGGCTGAGGTGTTTTTCGCCACTTCCTGGTGGATGGGGTTGTCCAACTTGGCTTCGATCTTAGCGAACTGAGCAATGAGTTCACTATTTTTGTTTTTTAACTCCTTGGATAAGTCGCCGAACTCCTCGTAGACTTTTATTTGGTTTTCCCATGTTAGTCTTAGGTCCTCTGGAGTAACTGCCGCGTCTTCCCTGTCTATATAGGCCTCTATCTTTTCTAGCTGTTGGTGTATTACGTCGTGCCCAACGCTCAGCGTGTCAATTTTTTGTTCAATCATTAGGTTATTACCTCCTGAGATATTAGCCCCGGCTTCCCCTTGTTCCTTGATGAGCGTCTGGAGGGTTTGGATGGCGTTATCCATTTTCTCCAGTCGCTCATCAAGGGCGGCAGTGGTTTGGCTCTCGGGGCTTATGTGGATCTGCGGGTTTAGTAGGCTTTGGCTAGGTGTGGTTGCCACGATGTTCTCTGTCTCTAGGGATCTCCTTGCAACCTCACAGAGGAGAGATATGCTGCGATCTGACAGGTCCTCCAGGAAAGTTTTGATATCTTTCCTCATACCGGTGAAGGACTTTACTTTTTCCGGGATTTCCTCTATCATCCCTATTAGGGTTGAGATCAGAACGCCCGTCGGTGTTCTGTCTTTCACGGCCCATTCGCTTCTTGCTGCTTTTAGCATTTTTGTTAGCTTCGCCTTTTGCTTGCTGGCGTTTATCGCGATCTGAGCAGCATCGTCTGTTCCTTTGGAGCCCTTCGTGATGTAGTTTGGCAATTCAGACGGTGGGGCTTTAGAGGGTCCAGGTGATGAGGTCGTAGGGGAAAAAGTTGATGTTCGTAAAGTACGTGGAGGCGCTAAAGGTGACGAACGGGGCACCTGGGACGTCTTTGATGGTGAGATGGTGACAGTCCTGGGGCTGGGCAGCCTCTTTCCCACGGGTGGTGTGTGGTACATTCTGTGTGTTTAGTGTGGTGTATATGCACAAGAAGTGTGGGGGGCAGAGTCGTCAGTTTGTCAAAATTGTATATAGTTATATGTGTATATGTGTGTAAAAAGTGTATAGGTGTTGTTGGTATGCTAATTTTTTGAAAATTTTCAGGTCCTGCCTGAAGCGGCCGCGGTCTTCTTATGTACTAAGTAATTTTTTGTAAGAAATTTTGCAAAGGTAAGTCAAGTTTATGATAAAATATACAACAATTTTAAAATCTTTGTAGAGCCGACTCTACTAACTTAATTTATTTGTCGCCCCTACCACATATAGGGGACGTCAGCCTGAACCGATTTTTGAAAACCGGGTGGTCCTAGAGTGAATAGCCGCGAAGTTATAAATTTTTTGGATAAATCCAAGATGGCTGCCAATATGGCCGCCGTCAGCTTAAAACTATGTATAGGGTTGCGCTCTACTAATTGAGCCCTTTTGTATGACACCTCTCACGAAGGTCTCCGATCTATAGTTTCCGAGATATCCCGAGGGTAAAATTTGGGATAGGTTAGGGTAAAAACGGGTAAAGCCTTATTTCTCAGAAACTATCGGTCGCAGAGTAATGGTGACTTCGGGGGTTTTGTAGGGGGTCCCTTAATCTACCCGGTGGCACTGTTTCCTCAGTTTGTCAACTCGTGACGCCCTAGGGTAAAATTACCCGGTGGTGATGGAAGGGGGCTATGGGGGAACCCCTACAAAGAAATCCCCGTCGTTCTAGCTCCAATAGTTCGGGAGTAGTAGCCCTTCAAAGTTTTCCAAAATGGCGGATCCAAGATGGCTGCCAAACTTTGAAGGGCCGTATCTCCGGACCTATTGGCGCTAGAAGGGGGGTGTTTGGGTCCTTCCGGGTCAGTTTCGGGAGGTCTACCTCACACACTAATAAAAATGGGGACAAAAAGTCAGTTCGCCCAATCCGGAAATTTGGGGTGGGAGGGGGTGAAGGGGGTCAAGGGACACCCTTCAGTCAAATCCCCACTCAAATCGGCCCAATAGGTTGGGAGCAATCGGCCCGC
>CAJUUR010000013.1:22500-27500 GCA_910589605.1 Chrysoteuchia culmella
CATTTTGTTTATTTAGTGTTCTGTGTGTTTCAGGTTTGGTGTATACGAGAGGTGTGGGAGCAGAATCGTCAGGTAAGTGTAAATGTATATTTGTAAAGTGTAAAATAAAATATAAATGTGTGATGATAAAATATTTTGTTATTTTCTAGGTCCTGTCTGGAGCGGCAAGGATTCTACAGATCAGGTGACTATTGGTGGTGAGTTTAATTTTTATAATTTTTGTACTTAATTTGTACTTTTTGTTAATTTTTCAAAAAATATTTTTATGACTCTTTATAGAGTTAACTCTACCTATTTACTGGTTCCGCCTCTATCACAGATAGGGGGCGTCAAGAGCTACAGGTTTGTAAAAACCCGCGGTCCCTAGCTTAAAAACTAACAAAGTTATTACTTTTTGTAATAAAATCAAGATGGCCGACAAAATGGCCGCCGCTACGCTAAAACTAAGTTGCTAGCTGCGCTCTACTCGTCGAGCCCTTTCACTAGATACCTCGCACGTAGTTCTCCGACCAATAGCCACCGAGAAATCCCAGGGCCAAAAATTGGGGCCAGCTTGGGCCAAAATGGTCCAAGTCGATTTACTCGGAAACTATTAGTCGTAGAACGCCCGTTCTTTGGGCAGTATTGTGGAGGGTCCCTTCCTCTATCCGAAAATGGGGTCGGTTCAATTTACTCCCCGGGGTCACCGTAGGGTAAAATCACCCCACGAACCTGGTAGGGGGGGTCAGGGGAGCCACCACAATAAAAGTCCCGCCGCTCTAGCCCCAATAGTTTGGGAGGTATCGCCCTCCAAAGTTTTTCAAAATGGCGGATCCAATATGGCCGCCAAACTTTGAAGGGCTATAGCTCCGGCGCTATTGGTGCTAGGTGGGTAGTGCTTGGGTCTACCTTGGGCAGCTTCGCGAGCTCTTTCCGGAGAGCTACTCAAATCCGGTCCCAATATTTGGTACTCCCAATTTGGGTTCTGAGGGGTTGAGGGGGAGCGGGGGGGTCGGGGGACACCCTTTAGTCCAACTCCCGTGGGAATCGGCCCAGTAGTTTGTGAGATATGGGGTCTCAAAACTTTTAAAAATGGCGGATCCAATATGGCCGCCAATTTTTAAAAATTCCCCACGCCTAAACTATTGGTCGTAGAGAAGCGGGGTTTTTTGCGATGTGGTGAGGGGGTCGAAAACTATAAGTGAGGGTGGTCAAACTCCAAAAAGGACCACTTTATGGAATTTCGACCTTTGACCCCACCAGACCGCAAGAGGAGGGTTTTTTAAGCCCTACAGTTGAAACCCCGACTCTCTAGGTCCAATACTTCCGGAGAAAAACCCGGGTCAAGTTTTTGGCCCACAAAAACAAAATGGCCGACTTTTGGGCCAAAACTGAAATTAAGGCCTAGAGCCTCCAAGTTTGGGCTTGGGATGATGCCCTAGGTATATAAAACCTATGGTGGACCTGATTTCACCCCAAAATTACACCCCTACAAGTAATGACACAAAATAACATAAAAATTTAAATAATTCCTAAAATATACACGCTAAAATTATAAATGGAGTACCTAAAAATAAGGGGGACAAAGCACTATAATACACAATTAAAAAGTTTTTAAAAACACATAAAATACAGCCGCAATTGAAGGGGGAAGTTTCAACCCCTATTTTCAAAAAATCATAAGTCCAAGGATATTAGTCCGATTTCAAAAATTTAAATTTTGGTAGAAAGAGATTTACTAGATCTATAATAATATAATTTAACAAAATATACTATACTACAAAAATTTTGAGTTATGATTTTTTGAAAATTTTTAAAACTTTAAACTTCTAAAACTTAGCTTCTATAAATCCGATTGAAGTGCTCGAAGCGTCGGATGTCTCGCCTTAGTGTCCCCTTTCAGCCTCGTCTGCTCCTGATGCTCGGAGAAAGCGGGTTCGGTGACCTCGTGGCGACTCGACCACGTGTTGTCGCTTGTTTTCGGCTCCTAACTCCTCAGGCTTTAACGGCCCAGGGGAGCCGCTGACGTCGGCGGGTAGAGGGCGCCAAGACGTACAATATGTCGTCTCTGACGCTGTTGTAGCTCGTGTGGTTCCCAAGATAAAGCTCGGGAAGTGGGCGAAAACTTAGGTTTTCGAGGTTATAAAACACTTTTCCGCTAATAACTTCGCACACACTTCACCGATTTTCGCACTTTTTTCACTGCCGTGTGGGGCGTAAAAATACGCAACTTTTGAGATATAGCACTTGGTGATACGATGAGAAAAACCACACTTTTTGAATTTTTTGCTGCGGAGCGATATGTTAGCACTGCGGGAGCTCAGACGCAACTGGGTTAGGTTAGGTTAGGTTAGGTTAGGTTAGGTTAGGTTAGGTTAGGTTAGGTTAGGTTAGGTTAGGTTAGGTTAGGTTAGGTTAGGTTAGGTTAGGTTAGGTTAGGTTAGGTTAGGTTAGGTTAGGTTAGGTTAGGTTAGGTTAGGTTAGGTTAGGTTAGGTTAGGTTAGGTTAGGTTAGGTTAGGTTAGGTTAGGTTAGGTTAGGTTAGGTTAGGTTAGGTTAGGTTAGGTTAGGTTAGGTTAGGTTAGGTTAGGTTAGGTTAGGTTAGGTTAGGTTAGGTTAGGTTAGGTTAGGTTAGGTTAGGTTAGGTTAGGTTAGGTTAGGTTAGGTTAGGTTAGGTTAGGTTAGGTTAGGTTAGGTTAGGTTAGGTTAGGTTAGGTTAGGTTAGGTTAGGTTAGGTTAGGTTAGGTTAGGTTAGGTTAGGTTAGGTTAGGTTAGGTTAGGTTAGGTTAGGTTAGGTTAGGTTAGGTTAGGTTAGGTTAGGTTAGGTTAGGTTAGGTTAGGTTAGGTTAGGTTAGGTTAGGTTAGGTTAGGTTAGGTTAGGTTAGGTTAGGTTAGGTTAGGTTAGGTTAGGTTGGGGTGCTGGTCGGATAACCTCCTCGTGGTGCACCCTGGGCGCCGTCGCACGTATTGTTGCGGCGGTGGCGAATAATCCGACATCATACCGTAACTCAGTACGTAGTGCTGAGCCGGGGGCCGCCGCCTTTTCATCTGCGGGGGCCGCGTGGAGTACTCCACTATAAAAGTACAAAATCACACCGGAACCCTGCACGTGGTACAGGACCGGGGGCCGCCCGCGTGTCTTATGCGGGGGCTGCGTGGAGTAAACCACTATAAAAAATCCTCAAAGGTCCGGCGTCGGGAACGGCATGGCGTCGGATCGCCTGAAGGTGGCTAGCAGAGTGTGCTAGCCAACTACCGAACACCCCTGGGGTACCTCCCGCCCCCCCAGGTGTATGTAGGGTTACCCGGGTACTGGGATCTCTGCCCGGGTGGACTGACGTTTCTCCCATACTCGTGGGTCTAGATATGGATAGTTTAATTAATAACAAAAATGACGTTTCGGAGAAGATGGACACTGCCCAGGGTCCAGTGAAAAACTGCGGCAAAAAACAGACGTGTGCTGAAAGCACTTCCGAACAAAAAGAGGCTGGGATCACAGACGAGCTGGTGGCCGAGGAGAACAAAAAGTACATGTCCCTCAAAAAGGTATTCACCAGCCAGATGGACAAACTGAAGCGGTGGGCCAACGGCATCGAATTTTACGATGAGGACAGAGACGAGCTGGAGGGTCGAATGGTCTCCTTTGCTGAATGCTGGGACGGCATGGCGAAGGTGCTGATGGGAGCGGCCAACCGCCAATTGCTCCTGGTAAAAGCTGAGAAGGAAAAGCTAGAGATTGTGATGGAGCACAACAGCGCGGTGGTGGAGCGCAATAAGGAGCTCCTAAAAGAGATCGCCATCTTAAAGGCGAACCAGTCGAGCCTGCCTCCCCAAACTCTCCCAGAGGCAAGTTATCTGACGTCGGTCCTGGAAGACACGAAGATCACCCTTTTAGCTTCCATGAAAGGGATGCTAGATGAGCGGTTGAAAGGGATCGAGTCCTTCCTCTCCCTCCACCCGCAACCGACGACTGCCGCGACGAAGTCAGATGAGCAGGCTCCCCCTCCCACCACGAGGAATCCAGCAGCCGCCTCTGAGCCTTGGACGAAGGTATTAGGCCGAAAGGAAAGGAGACAGGACAAAGGACCTGAGACGCCGAAGCAGCCAATAGAGCCGCTTAAAAAGACGAGGGAAAAGCCTGTCCAGAGGGGCCGGCCGAAGTTGCCCCATGCGGGCACCACAGCCGTTATAGTCTCCCTACGCCCAGAGGCGCTGGCGGGGGGATTGACTTATGCCGGAGTCATGTCCAAGGCGAGAGGGGAGATCTCTTTGAGGGACGTCGGCATCGAGGGTGGCCTCGCCAAGTCGAGAGTGTCGTCACAGACGGGTGCTCTGGTGCTGGAGATCCAGGATCAGAGCGGAGCTAAGGCGGATGCCCTAGCCGGCAAGCTCCAAGAAGCGCTGAAGGAAGTCGCAGTCGTGAGACGGGCAGAAACGACGGTCGGGGTGGAAGTATCTGGTCTGGATGACAGCATCAGTAAAGACGAGCTAGTCGCTGAAATAGCGGCTAAAACCTGTCATCCACCAGAAAGGCTGAAGGTGACCGAAATGATGAGAAGGGGTGACGGCACGCAGTTTGTGCGCCTCAGGTGCCCAACAGACGTCGCCAGGAAGCTGTGCGAGGGTGGAAAATTGTTGGTGGGATGGAGTGTGGCACGCGTCAAGCTCCTTGCCCCTCCCCCCCTGCGATGTTACAAGTGCATGGGGGTAGGGCATACAAAGCCGAAGTGCCCATTTCCAGAGGATAGGAGCAACCTCTGCTTCAGATGTGGTACGCCCGGCCACATGGCTGCGGCGTGTAAGGGCGAGCCTAAGTGCCTGGTGTGCGCGGCAAACGGACGGCCAGCCGAGCACGTAATGGGAAGCAGGTTATGCAACCCTCCTCCGACGAGGAGTAGGAATCCCGAAAGGGAGACCGCTCCAGCTATGAGTGGTGAGCGTCCCGAACCTCATGGGGATGCCACCAGAGAGAGAAGCCGCTCGTCGCACGGCGAGCAGGAGAGGGGGACGGCCAGGAAACTG
>CAJUUR010000013.1:30000-39740 GCA_910589605.1 Chrysoteuchia culmella
AGGTTAGGTTAGGTTAGGTTAGGTTAGGTTAGGTTAGGTTAGGTTAGGTTAGGTTAGGTTAGGTTAGGTTAGGTTAGGTTAGGTTAGGTTAGGTTAGGTTAGGTTAGGTTAGGTTAGGTTAGGTTAGGTTAGGTTAGGTTAGGTTAGGTTAGGTTAGGTTAGGTTAGGTTAGGTTAGGTTAGGTTAGGTTAGGTTAGGTTAGGTTAGGTTAGGTTAGGTTAGGTTAGGTTAGGTTAGGTTAGGTTAGGTTAGGTTAGGTTAGGTTAGGTTAGGTTAGGTTAGGTTAGGTTAGGTTAGGTTAGGTTAGGTTAGGTTAGGTTAGGTTAGGTTAGGTTAGGTTAGGTTAGGTTAGGTTAGGTTAGGTTAGGTTAGGTTAGGTTAGGTTAGGTTAGGTTAGGTTAGGTTAGGTTAGGTTAGGTTAGGTTAGGTTAGGTTAGGTTAGGTTAGGTTAGGTTAGGTTAGGTTAGGTTAGGTTAGGTTAGGTTAGGTTAGGTTAGGTTAGGTTAGGTTAGGTTAGGTTAGGTTAGGTTAGGTTAGGTTAGGTTAGGTTAGGTTAGGTTAGGTTAGGTTAGGTTAGGTTAGGTTAGGTTAGGTTAGGTTAGGTTAGGTTAGGTTAGGTTAGGTTAGGTCAGGTTAGGTTAGGTTAGGTTAGGTTAGGTTAGGTTAGGTTAGGTTAGGTTAGGTTAGGTTAGGTTAGGTTAGGTTAGGTTAGGTTAGGTTAGGTTAGGTTAGGTTAGGTTAGGTTAGGTTAGGTTAGGTTAGGTTAGGTTAGGTTAGGTTAGGTTAGGTTAGGTTAGGTTAGGTTAGGTTAGGTTAGGTTAGGTTAGGTTAGGTTAGGTTAGGTTAGGTTAGGTTAGGTTAGGTTAGGTTAGGTTAGGTTAGGTTAGGTTAGGTTAGGTTAGGTTAGGTGAGGTGAGGTTAGGTTAGGTTAGGTTAGGTTAGGTTAGGTTAGGTTAGGTTAGGTTAGGTTAGGTTAGGTTAGGTTAGGTTAGGTTAGGTTAGGTTAGGTTAGGTTAGGTTAGGTTAGGTTAGGTTAGGTTAGGTTAGGTTAGGTTAGGTTAGGTTAGGTTAGGTTAGGTTAGGTTAGGTTAGGTTAGGTTAGGTTAGGTTAGGTTAGGTTAGGTTAGGTTAGGTTAGGTTAGGTTAGGTTAGGTTAGGTTAGGTTAGGTTAGGTTAGGTTAGGTTAGGTTAGGCTAGGTTAGGTTAGGTTAGGTTAGGTTAGGTTAGGTTAGGTTAGGTTAGGTTAGGTTAGGTTAGGTTAGGTTAGGTTAGGTTAGGTTAGGTTAGGTTAGGTTAGGTTAGGTTAGGTTAGGTTAGGTTAGGTTAGGTTAGGTTAGGTTAGGTTAGGTTAGGTTAGGTTAGGTTAGGTTAGGTTAGGTTAGGTTAGGTTAGGTTAGGTTAGGTTAGGTTAGGTTAGGTTAGGTTAGGTTAGGTTAGGTTAGGTTAGGTTAGGTTAGGTTAGGTTAGGTTAGGTTAGGTTAGGTTAGGTTAGGTTAGGTTAGGTTAGGTTAGGTTAGGTTAGGTTAGGTTAGGTTAGGTTAGGTTAGGTTAGGTTAGGTTAGGTTAGGTTAGGTTAGGTTAGGTTAGGTTAGGTTAGGTTAGGTTAGGTTAGGTTAGGTTAGGTTAGGTTAGGTTAGGTTAGGTTAGGTTAGGTTAGGTTAGGTTAGGTTAGGTTAGGTTAGGTTAGGTTAGGTTAGGTTAGGTTAGGTTAGGTTAGGTTAGGTTAGGTTAGGTTAGGTTAGGTTAGGTTAGGTTAGGTTAGGTTAGGTTAGGTTAGGTTAGGTTAGGTTAGGTTAGGTTAGGTTAGGTTAGGTTAGGTTAGGTTAGGTTAGGTTAGGTTAGGTTAGGTTAGGTTAGGTTAGGTTAGGTTAGGTTAGGTTAGGTTAGGTTAGGTTAGGTTAGGTTAGGTTAGGTTAGGTTAGGTTAGGTTAGGTTAGGTTAGGTTAGGTTAGGTTAGGTTAGGTTAGGTTAGGTTAGGTTAGGTTAGGTTAGGTTAGGTTAGGTTAGGTTAGGTTAGGTTAGGTTAGGTTAGGTTAGGTTAGGTTAGGTTAGGTTAGGTTAGGTTAGGTTAGGTTAGGTTAGGTTAGGTTAGGTTAGGTTAGGTTAGGTTAGGTTAGGTTAGGTTAGGTTAGGTTAGGTTAGGTTAGGTTAGGTTAGGTTAGGTTAGGTTAGGTTAGGTTAGGTTAGGTTAGGTTAGGTTAGGTTAGGTTAGGTTAGGTTAGGTTAGGTTAGGTTAGGTTAGGTTAGGTTAGGTTAGGTTAGGTTAGGTTAGGTTAGGTTAGGTTAGGTTAGGTTAGGTTAGGTTAGGTTAGGTTAGGTTAGGTTAGGTTAGGTTAGGTTAGGTTAGGTTAGGTTAGGTTAGGTTAGGTTAGGTTAGGTTAGGTTAGGTTAGGTTAGGTTAGGTTAGGTTAGGTTAGGTTAGGTTAGGTTAGGTTAGGTTAGGTTAGGTTAGGTTAGGTTAGGTTAGGTTAGGTTAGGTTAGGTTAGGTTAGGTTAGGTTAGGTTAGGTTAGGTTAGGTTAGGTTAGGTTAGGTTAGGTTAGGTTAGGTTAGGTTAGGTTAGGTTAGGTTAGGTTAGGTTAGGTTAGGTTAGGTTAGGTTAGGTTAGGTTAGGTTAGGTTAGGTTAGGTTAGGTTAGGTTAGGTTAGGTTAGGTTAGGTTAGGTTAGGTTAGGTTAGGTTAGGTTAGGTTAGGTTAGGTTAGGTTAGGTTAGGTTAGGTTAGGTTAGGTTAGGTTAGGTTAGGTTAGGTTAGGTTAGGTTAGGTTAGGTTAGGTTAGGTTAGGTTAGGTTAGGTTAGGTTAGGTTAGGTTAGGTTAGGTTAGGTTAGGTTAGGTTAGGTTAGGTTAGGTTAGGTTAGGTTAGGTTAGGTTAGGTTAGGTTAGGTTAGGTTAGGTTAGGTTAGGTTAGGTTAGGTTAGGTTAGGTTAGGTTAGGTTAGGTTAGGTTAGGTTAGGTTAGGTTAGGTTAGGTTAGGTTAGGTTAGGTTAGGTTAGGTTAGGTTAGGTTAGGTTAGGTTAGGTTAGGTTAGGTTAGGTTAGGTTAGGTTAGGTTAGGTTAGGTTAGGTTAGGTTAGGTTAGGTTAGGTTAGGTTAGGTTAGGTTAGGTTAGGTTAGGTTAGGTTAGGTTAGGTTAGGTTAGGTTAGGTTAGGTTAGGTTAGGTTAGGTTAGGTTAGGTTAGGTTAGGTTAGGTTAGGTTAGGTTAGGTTAGGTTAGGTTAGGTTAGGTTAGGTTAGGTTAGGTTAGGTTAGGTTAGGTTAGGTTAGGTTAGGTTAGGTTAGGTTAGGTTAGGTTAGGTTAGGTTAGGTTAGGTTAGGTTAGGTTAGGTTAGGTTAGGTTAGGTTAGGTTAGGTTAGGTTAGGTTAGGTTAGGTTAGGTTAGGTTAGGTTAGGTTAGGTTAGGTTAGGTTAGGTTAGGTTAGGTTAGGTTAGGTTAGGTTAGGTTAGGTTAGGTTAGGTTAGGTTAGGTTAGGTTAGGTTAGGTTAGGTTAGGTTAGGTTAGGTTAGGTTAGGTTAGGTTAGGTTAGGTTAGGTTAGGTTAGGTTAGGTTAGGTTAGGTTAGGTTAGGTTAGGTTAGGTTAGGTTAGGTTAGGTTAGGTTAGGTTAGGTTAGGTTAGGTTAGGTTAGGTTAGGTTAGGTTAGGTTAGGTTAGGTTAGGTTAGGTTAGGTTAGGTTAGGTTAGGTTAGGTTAGGTTAGGTTAGGTTAGGTTAGGTTAGGTTAGGTTAGGTTAGGTTAGGTTAGGTTAGGTTAGGTTAGGTTAGGTTAGGTTAGGTTAGGTTAGGTTAGGTTAGGTTAGGTTAGGTTAGGTTAGGTTAGGTTAGGTTAGGTTAGGTTAGGTTAGGTTAGGTTAGGTTAGGTTAGGTTAGGTTAGGTTAGGTTAGGTTAGGTTAGGTTAGGTTAGGTTAGGTTAGGTTAGGTTAGGTTAGGTTAGGTTAGGTTAGGTTAGGTTAGGTTAGGTTAGGTTAGGTTAGGTTAGGTTAGGTTAGGTTAGGTTAGGTTAGGTTAGGTTAGGTTAGGTTAGGTTAGGTTAGGTTAGGTTAGGTTAGGTTAGGTTAGGTTAGGTTAGGTTAGGTTAGGTTAGGTTAGGTTAGGTTAGGTTAGGTTAGGTTAGGTTAGGTTAGGTTAGGTTAGGTTAGGTTAGGTTAGGTTAGGTTAGGTTAGGTTAGGTTAGGTTAGGTTAGGTTAGGTTAGGTTAGGTTAGGTTAGGTTAGGTTAGGTTAGGTTAGGTTAGGTTAGGTTAGGTTAGGTTAGGTTAGGTTAGGTTAGGTTAGGTTAGGTTAGGTTAGGTTAGGTTAGGTTAGGTTAGGTTAGGTTAGGTTAGGTTAGGTTAGGTTAGGTTAGGTTAGGTTAGGTTAGGTTAGGTTAGGTTAGGTTAGGTTAGGTTAGGTTAGGTTAGGTTAGGTTAGGTTAGGTTAGGTTAGGTTAGGTTAGGTTAGGTTAGGTTAGGTTAGGTTAGGTTAGGTTAGGTTAGGTTAGGTTAGGTTAGGTTAGGTTAGGTTAGGTTAGGTTAGGTTAGGTTAGGTTAGGTTAGGTTAGGTTAGGTTAGGTTAGGTTAGGTTAGGTTAGGTTAGGTTAGGTTAGGTTAGGTTAGGTTAGGTTAGGTTAGGTTAGGTTAGGTTAGGTTAGGTTAGGTTAGGTTAGGTTAGGTTAGGTTAGGTTAGGTTAGGTTAGGTTAGGTTAGGTTAGGTTAGGTTAGGTTAGGTTAGGTTAGGTTAGGTTAGGTTAGGTTAGGTTAGGTTAGGTTAGGTTAGGTTAGGTTAGGTTAGGTTAGGTTAGGTTAGGTTAGGTTAGGTTAGGTTAGGTTAGGTTAGGTTAGGTTAGGTTAGGTTAGGTTAGGTTAGGTTAGGTTAGGTTAGGTTAGGTTAGGTTAGGTTAGGTTAGGTTAGGTTAGGTTAGGTTAGGTTAGGTTAGGTTAGGTTAGGTTAGGTTAGGTTAGGTTAGGTTAGGTTAGGTTAGGTTAGGTTAGGTTAGGTTAGGTTAGGTTAGGTTAGGTTAGGTTAGGTTAGGTTAGGTTAGGTTAGGTTAGGTTAGGTTAGGTTAGGTTAGGTTAGGTTAGGTTAGGTTAGGTTAGGTTAGGTTAGGTTAGGTTAGGTTAGGTTAGGTTAGGTTAGGTTAGGTTAGGTTAGGTTAGGTTAGGTTAGGTTAGGTTAGGTTAGGTTAGGTTAGGTTAGGTTAGGTTAGGTTAGGTTAGGTTAGGTTAGGTTAGGTTAGGTTAGGTTAGGTTAGGTTAGGTTAGGTTAGGTTAGGTTAGGTTAGGTTAGGTTAGGTTAGGTTAGGTTAGGTTAGGTTAGGTTAGGTTAGGTTAGGTTAGGTTAGGTTAGGTTAGGTTAGGTTAGGTTAGGTTAGGTTAGGTTAGGTTAGGTTAGGTTAGGTTAGGTTAGGTTAGGTTAGGTTAGGTTAGGTTAGGTTAGGTTAGGTTAGGTTAGGTTAGGTTAGGTTAGGTTAGGTTAGGTTAGGTTAGGTTAGGTTAGGTTAGGTTAGGTTAGGTTAGGTTAGGTTAGGTTAGGTTAGGTTAGGTTAGGTTAGGTTAGGTTAGGTTAGGTTAGGTTAGGTTAGGTTAGGTTAGGTTAGGTTAGGTTAGGTTAGGTTAGGTTAGGTTAGGTTAGGTTAGGTTAGGTTAGGTTAGGTTAGGTTAGGTTAGGTTAGGTTAGGTTAGGTTAGGTTAGGTTAGGTTAGGTTAGGTTAGGTTAGGTTAGGTTAGGTTAGGTTAGGTTAGGTTAGGTTAGGTTAGGTTAGGTTAGGTTAGGTTAGGTTAGGTTAGGTTAGGTTAGGTTAGGTTAGGTTAGGTTAGGTTAGGTTAGGTTAGGTTAGGTTAGGTTAGGTTAGGTTAGGTTAGGTTAGGTTAGGTTAGGTTAGGTTAGGTTAGGTTAGGTTAGGTTAGGTTAGGTTAGGTTAGGTTAGGTTAGGTTAGGTTAGGTTAGGTTAGGTTAGGTTAGGTTAGGTTAGGTTAGGTTAGGTTAGGTTAGGTTAGGTTAGGTTAGGTTAGGTTAGGTTAGGTTAGGTTAGGTTAGGTTAGGTTAGGTTAGGTTAGGTTAGGTTAGGTTAGGTTAGGTTAGGTTAGGTTAGGTTAGGTTAGGTTAGGTTAGGTTAGGTTAGGTTAGGTTAGGTTAGGTTAGGTTAGGTTAGGTTAGGTTAGGTTAGGTTAGGTTAGGTTAGGTTAGGTTAGGTTAGGTTAGGTTAGGTTAGGTTAGGTTAGGTTAGGTTAGGTTAGGTTAGGTTAGGTTAGGTTAGGTTAGGTTAGGTTAGGTTAGGTTAGGTTAGGTTAGGTTAGGTTAGGTTAGGTTAGGTTAGGTTAGGTTAGGTTAGGTTAGGTTAGGTTAGGTTAGGTTAGGTTAGGTTAGGTTAGGTTAGGTTAGGTTAGGTTAGGTTAGGTTAGGTTAGGTTAGGTTAGGTTAGGTTAGGTTAGGTTAGGTTAGGTTAGGTTAGGTTAGGTTAGGTTAGGTTAGGTTAGGTTAGGTTAGGTTAGGTTAGGTTAGGTTAGGTTAGGTTAGGTTAGGTTAGGTTAGGTTAGGTTAGGTTAGGTTAGGTTAGGTTAGGTTAGGTTAGGTTAGGTTAGGTTAGGTTAGGTTAGGTTAGGTTAGGTTAGGTTAGGTTAGGTTAGGTTAGGTTAGGTTAGGTTAGGTTAGGTTAGGTTAGGTTAGGTTAGGTTAGGTTAGGTTAGGTTAGGTTAGGTTAGGTTAGGTTAGGTTAGGTTAGGTTAGGTTAGGTTAGGTTAGGTTAGGTTAGGTTAGGTTAGGTTAGGTTAGGTTAGGTTAGGTTAGGTTAGGTTAGGTTAGGTTAGGTTAGGTTAGGTTAGGTTAGGTTAGGTTAGGTTAGGTTAGGTTAGGTTAGGTTAGGTTAGGTTAGGTTAGGTTAGGTTAGGTTAGGTTAGGTTAGGTTAGGTTAGGTTAGGTTAGGTTAGGTTAGGTTAGGTTAGGTTAGGTTAGGTTAGGTTAGGTTAGGTTAGGTTAGGTTAGGTTAGGTTAGGTTAGGTTAGGTTAGGTTAGGTTAGGTTAGGTTAGGTTAGGTTAGGTTAGGTTAGGTTAGGTTAGGTTAGGTTAGGTTAGGTTAGGTTAGGTTAGGTTAGGTTAGGTTAGGTTAGGTTAGGTTAGGTTAGGTTAGGTTAGGTTAGGTTAGGTTAGGTTAGGTTAGGTTAGGTTAGGTTAGGTTAGGTTAGGTTAGGTTAGGTTAGGTTAGGTTAGGTTAGGTTAGGTTAGGTTAGGTTAGGTTAGGTTAGGTTAGGTTAGGTTAGGTTAGGTTAGGTTAGGTTAGGTTAGGTTAGGTTAGGTTAGGTTAGGTTAGGTTAGGTTAGGTTAGGTTAGGTTAGGTTAGGTTAGGTTAGGTTAGGTTAGGTTAGGTTAGGTTAGGTTAGGTTAGGTTAGGTTAGGTTAGGTTAGGTTAGGTTAGGTTAGGTTAGGTTAGGTTAGGTTAGGTTAGGTTAGGTTAGGTTAGGTTAGGTTAGGTTAGGTTAGGTTAGGTTAGGTTAGGTTAGGTTAGGTTAGGTTAGGTTAGGTTAGGTTAGGTTAGGTTAGGTTAGGTTAGGTTAGGTTAGGTTAGGTTAGGTTAGGTTAGGTTAGGTTAGGTTAGGTTAGGTTAGGTTAGGTTAGGTTAGGTTAGGTTAGGTTAGGTTAGGTTAGGTTAGGTTAGGTTAGGTTAGGTTAGGTTAGGTTAGGTTAGGTTAGGTTAGGTTAGGTTAGGTTAGGTTAGGTTAGGTTAGGTTAGGTTAGGTTAGGTTAGGTTAGGTTAGGTTAGGTTAGGTTAGGTTAGGTTAGGTTAGGTTAGGTTAGGTTAGGTTAGGTTAGGTTAGGTTAGGTTAGGTTAGGTTAGGTTAGGTTAGGTTAGGTTAGGTTAGGTTAGGTTAGGTTAGGTTAGGTTAGGTTAGGTTAGGTTAGGTTAGGTTAGGTTAGGTTAGGTTAGGTTAGGTTAGGTTAGGTTAGGTTAGGTTAGGTTAGGTTAGGTTAGGTTAGGTTAGGTTAGGTTAGGTTAGGTTAGGTTAGGTTAGGTTAGGTTAGGTTAGGTTAGGTTAGGTTAGGTTAGGTTAGGTTAGGTTAGGTTAGGTTAGGTTAGGTTAGGTTAGGTTAGGTTAGGTTAGGTTAGGTTAGGTTAGGTTAGGTTAGGTTAGGTTAGGTTAGGTTAGGTTAGGTTAGGTTAGGTTAGGTTAGGTTAGGTTAGGTTAGGTTAGGTTAGGTTAGGTTAGGTTAGGTTAGGTTAGGTTAGGTTAGGTTAGGTTAGGTTAGGTTAGGTTAGGTTAGGTTAGGTTAGGTTAGGTTAGGTTAGGTTAGGTTAGGTTAGGTTAGGTTAGGTTAGGTTAGGTTAGGTTAGGTTAGGTTAGGTTAGGTTAGGTTAGGTTAGGTTAGGTTAGGTTAGGTTAGGTTAGGTTAGGTTAGGTTAGGTTAGGTTAGGTTAGGTTAGGTTAGGTTAGGTTAGGTTAGGTTAGGTTAGGTTAGGTTAGGTTAGGTTAGGTTAGGTTAGGTTAGGTTAGGTTAGGTTAGGTTAGGTTAGGTTAGGTTAGGTTAGGTTAGGTTAGGTTAGGTTAGGTTAGGTTAGGTTAGGTTAGGTTAGGTTAGGTTAGGTTAGGTTAGGTTAGGTTAGGTTAGGTTAGGTTAGGTTAGGTTAGGTTAGGTTAGGTTAGGTTAGGTTAGGTTAGGTTAGGTTAGGTTAGGTTAGGTTAGGTTAGGTTAGGTTAGGTTAGGTTAGGTTAGGTTAGGTTAGGTTAGGTTAGGTTAGGTTAGGTTAGGTTAGGTTAGGTTAGGTTAGGTTAGGTTAGGTTAGGTTAGGTTAGGTTAGGTTAGGTTAGGTTAGGTTAGGTTAGGTTAGGTTAGGTTAGGTTAGGTTAGGTTAGGTTAGGTTAGGTTAGGTTAGGTTAGGTTAGGTTAGGTTAGGTTAGGTTAGGTTAGGTTAGGTTAGGTTAGGTTAGGTTAGGTTAGGTTAGGTTAGGTTAGGTTAGGTTAGGTTAGGTTAGGTTAGGTTAGGTTAGGTTAGGTTAGGTTAGGTTAGGTTAGGTTAGGTTAGGTTAGGTTAGGTTAGGTTAGGTTAGGTTAGGTTAGGTTAGGTTAGGTTAGGTTAGGTTAGGTTAGGTTAGGTTAGGTTAGGTTAGGTTAGGTTAGGTTAGGTTAGGTTAGGTTAGGTTAGGTTAGGTTAGGTTAGGTTAGGTTAGGTTAGGTTAGGTTAGGTTAGGTTAGGTTAGGTTAGGTTAGGTTAGGTTAGGTTAGGTTAGGTTAGGTTAGGTTAGGTTAGGTTAGGTTAGGTTAGGTTAGGTTAGGTTAGGTTAGGTTAGGTTAGGTTAGGTTAGGTTAGGTTAGGTTAGGTTAGGTTAGGTTAGGTTAGGTTAGGTTAGGTTAGGTTAGGTTAGGTTAGGTTAGGTTAGGTTAGGTTAGGTTAGGTTAGGTTAGGTTAGGTTAGGTTAGGTTAGGTTAGGTTAGGTTAGGTTAGGTTAGGTTAGGTTAGGTTAGGTTAGGTTAGGTTAGGTTAGGTTAGGTTAGGTTAGGTTAGGTTAGGTTAGGTTAGGTTAGGTTAGGTTAGGTTAGGTTAGGTTAGGTTAGGTTAGGTTAGGTTAGGTTAGGTTAGGTTAGGTTAGGTTAGGTTAGGTTAGGTTAGGTTAGGTTAGGTTAGGTTAGGTTAGGTTAGGTTAGGTTAGGTTAGGTTAGGTTAGGTTAGGTTAGGTTAGGTTAGGTTAGGTTAGGTTAGGTTAGGTTAGGTTAGGTTAGGTTAGGTTAGGTTAGGTTAGGTTAGGTTAGGTTAGGTTAGGTTAGGTTAGGTTAGGTT
>CAJUUR010000014.1:0-5000 GCA_910589605.1 Chrysoteuchia culmella
ATCTATTTTATATTTTGTTTAGATTTTATAATCTTGTGTATTTCGTACTTTGTATGTAAAAAATGGTAACTTCGAATCAGTCAAAATATAATCAAAAAGGAAAAAATCCAAAAAAGCCAACATCACGCGGTGTTCCCAGGCGGTCACCCATCCAAGTACTGACCGCGCCCGACGTTGCTTAACTTCGGTGATCGGACGAGAACCGGTGTATTCAACGTGGTATGGACGTTGGCAAATGAACTGACGAAATGTGAAATCATTTACTTGTAATAAAATAGTAGGTAGGTACCTAAATTATTTTATTTAATGTTTTGTTTACTTACAGATATATGAATGATGGTGTTCAATCTCCTTATAATATAACAACATTGGTGAGTTGACCTACCTATTAAATATTTTGTTTAGAATAAGTAATAACTTCGTATATGTACAAATAGTCAAAATATAGTAAAAAGTAAAAAAGCCAATATATCACGCGGTGTTCCCAGGCGGTCACCCATCCAAGTACTGACCGCGCCCGACGTTGCTTAACTTAATTAATATGTGAATTAGATACCTACATTCTTACTACTGCAGTGTGTTATAAACACTGTTTATATATAAATAATTAACTGACCACACCAATGTTTTATGTGTTTACTTGTATTTTATTTGGTAGGTACGTAGGTAGGTAGGTAGGTAGGTACGTACGTACGTAAGTAAGTAATTATAGGTATGTATGTATAAGTAGAGAAGAAAACAAAAATCCAATAATAAAAATTTATTATGTATTAAATGCAAATAGCGACATCTAGGTATATGCTGTAGAAGCTGTACAACATTTAATTCTAATCTATCTAAAATGTCTCTCTGTAAGTGGGTCTCTAGATAAAAGTATAGTATAGACTTGTATTAAAATTATTGTACCTTACTTATTTAAGTTTTGTTTTGTTTACTTACAGATATGAATGATGGTGTTCAATATAACAACATTGGTGAGTTGACCAACCTATTAAATATTTTGTTTAGATTAAGTAGTAAATTCGTATATGTACAACTAGTCAAAATATAATAAAAAGTAAAAAAGCCAATATCACGCGGTGTTCCCAGGCGGTCACCCATCCAAGTACTGACCGCGCCCGACGTTGCTTAACTTAATTAATATGTGAATTAGCTATACTTTCTTACTGCTGCAGTGTGTTATAAACACTGTTACATCTATATTGGTGTTAAAATTCTATAATTTTCATACCTACTATCATAATAATATAGTTTTTTATCTATTTTTGTCTGCAATATATTATGCGAATAGCGACATCTATCTGATATAGAACATAAATAATTATCTGACCACACCAGTGTTTTATGTGTTTACATCTAGGTACTTATATGCTGTAGAAGAGAAACATTGAATTTTAATCTATATAATGTCTCTCTGTAATTGGGTCTCTAGGTAAAAGTATAGTATAGACTTGTATTAAAATTGTTAATGTTATGTTTACAACTTACAGGTATGAATGATGGTGTTCAATCTTCTTTAACAACATTGGTGAGTACTTAGCTATTAAAATTATCTGATCACACCTATGTTTTATGTGCTTGTGTGTCTGTCTCTGTCTGTCTGTCTGTCTGTCTGTGAGTTTAGAGATATTTTACATGACAATTTATCAACATATAAATAATAAGGTATAGATATGTAAAATAGAACACAAATAGAATTTCATATACTTACTCATTAATTTAAATAGCAGGTCGTTTGGGTTGGGTGGCATGATATGCATAATAAAAAAGTTATAAAGTCAACAAATGAAACAACAGAATGCATATATAAAGTTTTGTTGAAATATATTTTTATTCTCATTTTATAGGTACACACACACACACACACACACACACACACAAACTTATTATCTGTTTATTACCTGTACACTAGGTAGGTACATAAATAAATTAATATTCTATGTCAACTAGATGCGCAGAGTTAGGTGTTTATATTGTATCTAATTATATACTTACATAGTTAAAATCTAAACTATTGATATTATTTTATTGTGCTACTGAATAATAATATTGTTTTCTTCTGTCTTATTATTACAAAGTATTAGTTTTGATGCAATATTTTCTTAATTCTGTCCATCATAGGTGTAATTATTAATTTTATTGTTCTTTCTTGCACTCTGGCTTCCTTAAACACTTTTGATCTGAAAAAAGAAAATAAGTTTTTATTGATGTTGTGATTAAATGTTCAATGACATGGGGGGAAAGTTGTACAAATTAGAATATTCTGAACTTGTATGTACGTACCTATTTTAAATGAAGACAATTGCCGCACATCAGTTAAGTAAATGGTAGCAAACTTTACGATGAGAGCTTTTCAGAGGATATCCTCAGGATAAGTACTTGTATCTCGTTGTATAGCCATGCTGTATTTATAAAGCAAGGAAAAACTCTCTGACCCAAAATTCAATTAAGATTACTTTACTCTTAGTAAACCTTACTTTACTTTAGGTAGGTATCTTTTTTAGATAAATTAAACTTTTATTTTGTAGAGCATGCAACAAAAAAAAACCAAACGAAATATGACAGGTACAAAACAGAACAGATTGATTGACATGTGATCTGACATAATTATACCATAGACTAGGTTATCTTCTTTGCCGCCATGTTGGTACTCCTGTTTTATCTGTCAAAAATAAATGCCCAAACAAAACCAGTATTGAAATTATGTACCTAATTTGCTAAGGGTGGTATTCCACTTGTCTTTGTTTATATGTTTGATCAAATTTCTTTGACTTTCGCCCAATTCAGGGCTTGTACATAGAAACCGTTTCATTATGGTTTGACTCTACGGAAACCTTAAAAAAACGGTTTCATGAAAGAGCAATATTAAAAGGGTTTTGAATCAATTAAGGGGTTGTTTATAGAGGTTTTTTCCTCGCTATTAGCGTGATCGCCCCGCCATCGCCACCAGTAGTAGGTCCATTTCGCAGTTTTTCTCATTCCGATAAAAAAAACATTCAATTAAATTGTTCAAATGCACATTACTTTTTAGACCAAGTTATTGATTAAGTGAAATACCACCATAACAAAAGAATATTTTACATTATAGAAATGAAATATCATCATCATGTGTTTATCTCTCAACTGTCATGTAATGTTATTACATACAATACCAGTTGCCGCCCTCAGTTTCACCCGCGTAGCGTGGTTCCCTTTCCCGTGGTAATATAGCGATCAAATGTATGTACTTACCAACATATCCTATGTGTTGATCCAGGCTATAAAATAACGAAATCCGTTCAGCCGTTTTTGTGTTGTGAGTGGCGCAGCACAGCACTACTAACCGTCAAGGGTTTTCCCGTCCTGAGGCAGTATATGGTCTATGACCCTAGCCTGTTTGTTCTTAGGAACGAATATAAAAAAAAAACAATTTTTTTCACTTTGACGTTTGATTTTTGGCTCCAACGAATATGTCTTCTTAAAAAAAGTTGTAAAAGTGCGATTAGAATAGTTTATTGAGTATAATACAAGTGTGTTTTCTATCTAAAAGATTCAGAAGTTACTACACACACACAAAGTGTTTTTTAAAGCGAATGTAATGTGTAAACAGAGTTTTCGGTTGGACAAGTTTGGCTTTGTGTACTGTATACCTACGTGTTGCGAGAAGGATTTCGGGGCCTTTTGCTATTTCTTGGTGCTGAACTTTATTCAATTAAGCAGTACACGTCTAAACTCTCCGATTTGTTGTTGGTTTTACGAACACTTTGTGAACAGTGCACGCTTTTTTTTGTTCATTCATAAAATTGTACCTAACTTGAAAGACGAAGTTGAATGTGAATTCGAACCTTGAAATTGTGTGGTTAACTGGTACGTAGGTACCTACTTTATATGGTCAGCATTTAGGGTATGCTTTGGTGTCTTACTCAACTTTATTCTGCTGGGCTGGGCTGCTTGGTGAGATCTTTCCATATTTTTCTATTCATAATAAATTGTTAATTAATGGTATTCCTAAAGACTCTTTAAGAATAAAACAATAGGTAGTGTGAAACTAGACATGGTTTATACTTAATTATTGAGACTGATCAGTGAATCTAATCCGTGAGCTTTACTACTAGATAAAAATAATAATAATCAATTAAGATAGTTTTTTTATGGTTTCTAAAGTTGTTATCCGAGAGCTAAGAAATAAAACAGACTACCACGGAGGAACTATGTCTGAGTCATCAACCTCTGTGCCACAGTCGGTAATATGTTAAATGGGATGTAACCTGAGCATGAAGTCAAATCTCTCCTCTTATAATATTATAAATATACTAATACTATATAGGCTCCGACCTATTCAATGCAAACAAACGATCAAAACTTTCCTCTTTATAATAATAGTATAGATAATTTATAACATCAGTATGTATGTGTAAAGTCGGTTTTTTCTTACTTGTCTTAAACAATCTTGACAAGACTTATTATTGAATTGTAACAAAAAAAATTACATGGTAATGTCATTCTATACCTTTCATGACAAAACAACTATTGAGTACAAAGATAATTTTGTAATATCTTTCTTTGTTTTATGTCTAATAACATGTAATAAAATTGTACCTGATTTGTTTACTTACAGGTATGAATCTTCTTTAACAACATTGGTGAGTACCTACCTACCTACCTATTTATTATATATTTTGTTAAGATTTTATAATTTTGTGTGTTTCATACATTGTATTTTGTAAAAAATATTAATTATTATAATTGTTTGTTGGAAATTTGGTAAGAAAAAAACTTATTTTTTATTTTAATTTTCTCTATACACTCTATGTAGAGTCAGTTGTGTTTAGGCCTAGTCCCAAATTTCCTAACCGACCAGAAAAACTAATTTTTATCAAAATCGGTCAGATAGTTGCGGAGTTATCGATTTTTTCCAGTTTGGGGGTTGGAAATAAGCGTAGATGGTATGGGATGGGGTTGGATTGTTGGCTGGGCTTAATAGTTTAAATGTCAATGTTATGTCCTAAACGCTATATCTG
>CAJUUR010000014.1:7500-10000 GCA_910589605.1 Chrysoteuchia culmella
TGTTATTATTATTTTGTGTGTGTGTGTGTGTGTGTGTGTGTGTGTGTGCCCGCCCCCTGCCCCCTCCCCCTCCCCCTCCGCAAATTCGTGGGTCCTTAATGTACAGTTTTACCAACAATACGGCATAGATACAAATCTAGGTAACTTGTAGGTACTATGTAGGTACTTAGTAGGTACTTTGTAGGTACTTTGTAGGTACTTTGTGGATAATCACGGCGCGAACGTCAAAATTGTGCCGGCGAAGCTCACACTCAATCGTGTTTCGTTTTGCAGAGCAAGCGAGTGGTGGGGGGTCGTCTGTCTCGGCCGGCTGTTTACGTTTCGTACGGAGACAGTCTGGCGGCGGCGGGCGGCAGAGTGGCAGCTGCGAGCGCGTGTGCGCGCGCGCGCGTTGTCTCCCTTTTCTAACTTGTACGGTTTGTTGGTTGAAATTTATTTTTAAGACTTTAGCAAACTTTGATGCTGCGATCGCGATCACGGTTAGTGTAAATTATAACAACAACGTCTCTTGTGCATTTCATTGAAAAAGATCGACGGATACGGGTGAATTTATACGTGTTCGTAAAAACGATCTCTGTATCGGGCAAAAGCGCGATACTCGGCGTGTCCAGTTTGGCCTTCCAAACCAAACGTGTATCAAACGTGAATGTGTGGAGCCTCTCTAGTACCGGGCTCGATATCGTTCATGTTTTACGTTCACTGTTACAAAACTGTAGTTATATACATAGTGAATAACGATTCTATGCGAACGTTCAGTGTGGGCGCTCAGGCGCTTCTGGCACAGATCGACGAAGAACGAACGAACGTTGGTTCGTTTGTTATCATTCGTCGTCTTGCCGTCAACCACCACACACAACATGTGTATTCATATCACCGAGGAGAGTGTTGATTCATTGTCAATCAATCTCTCGTACTCAGTGGGCCTACGATGAGTTTTTCATTACGTTTTTTACTGTTACAATAAACGGGAGTCATTTTGTATGCGATTCTATAGAGAGCGCCTCTATTGGGCAGTAGCAGAACTATAGATTCTCATACAAGATGGCTCCCGTTTACTGCAGATACACACAGTAAACGTATTGAAAAAGAAAAACTTATGGTAGGGGCGCACCCACAGGTGGTGTGTCTCGTCGTGTCGTGTTGTAGCTGCGCGGAAGTCACTCCTCGCCTCGGACGGTTCAACGTCTGGCGGGGACGCTGATTCGCGTGCTCGGCACTCGCTCGGGCTCGCTATCTAGTCGAAAGACGAACGAAAGCTCCCTGGTTGATCCTGCCAGTAGTTATATGCTTGTCTCAAAGATTAAGCCATGCATGTCTCAGTGCAAGCCGTATTAAGGCGATACCGCGAATGGCTCAATATATCAGTTTTGGTTCCTTAGATCTTACTCAGTTACTTGGATAACTGTGGTAATTCTAGAGCTAATACATGCAATCAGAACTCTGACCAGTGATGGGATGAGTGCTTTTATTAGATCAAAACCAATCGACGGAGGGCCTCGCGTCCGAAGTCGTTAATTTTGATGAATCTGGATAACTTTTGCCGATCGCACGGTCCAGCACCGGCGACGTATCTTTCAAATGTCTGCCTTATCAACTTTCGATGGTAGTTTCTGCGACTACCATGGTTGTCACGGGTAACGGGGAATCAGGGTTCGATTCCGGAGAGGGAGCCTGAGAAACGGCTACCACATCCAAGGAAGGCAGCAGGCGCGCAAATTACCCACTCCCGGCACGGGGAGGTAGTGACGAAAAATAACGATACGGGACTCTTACGAGGCCTCGTAATCGGAATGAGTACACTTTAAATATTTTAACGAGGAACAATTGGAGGGCAAGTCTGGTGCCAGCAGCCGCGGTAATTCCAGCTCCAATAGCGTATACTAAAATTGTTGCGGTTAAAAAGCTCGTAGTTGCATTTGTGCGCCGCGCTGTCGGTGCACCGCATCCGCGGTGATACTGACACGTTTGCGGAGCATATCGTCGGTGAGCCGACGGTAACACGTCGGTTCAATATCAAAATCCTATCGCGGTGCTCTTCAGTGAGTGTCGAGGTGGGCCGACAATTTTACTTTGAACAAATTAGAGTGCTCAAAGCGGGCTAAAAATGCTGCTTGAATATTTCGTGCATGGAATAATAGAATATGATCTCGGTTCTATTTTGTTGGTTTTCAGAACTCCGAGGTAATGATTAATAGGGATAACTGGGGGCATTCGTATTGCGACGTTAGAGGTGAAATTCTTGGATCGTCGCAAGACGAACATCAGCGAAAGCATTTGCCAAAGGTGTTTTCATCAATCAAGAACGAAAGTTAGAGGTTCGAAGGCGATTAGATACCGCCCTAGTTCTAACCGTAAATATGTCATCTAGCGATCCGCCGACGTTACTACAATGGCTCGGCGGGCAGCTTCCGGGAAACCAAAGATTTTGGACTCCGGGGGGAGTATGGTTGCAAAGCTGAAACTTAAAGGAATTGACGGAAGGGCACCACCAGGAGTGGAG
>CAJUUR010000014.1:17500-27500 GCA_910589605.1 Chrysoteuchia culmella
CAAATGATGACGAGTTTGTTTAAATAATATAAGTACATACCTACTTAAAAAGAAGTAAAAGACTATTATTAAAAAAATTAACCCACACACACTTTGACCCTTAACACCACGCACATAAGGTTCACATTGTATAGAGATTGAAAAACAAAAACATAATATATATAAAAAGTTCTACTTTTCGACGCCCAAGGGCGCTCGCTGTATTTTGCACTCCAGCCCAATCGCGATATTTAAAACATGGCCGATTTCTATAAGTTGGGTCACAGGTGAAGGGGGGGAGGGGGGGCTTTAGTAATTCAATATATTTTTGATGTATTTTTAAAATATTTTATTTGAACCTTACACCTGCTTCTGAGAGATATTAACTAGGTACCAAATGATGACGAGTTTGTTTAAATAATATAAGTACGTACCTACTTAAAAAGAAGTAAAAGACTATTATTAAAAAAATTAACCCACACACACTTTGACCCTTAACACCACGCACATAAGGTTCACATTGTATAGAGATTGAAAAACAAAAACATAATATATATAAAAAGTTCTACTTTTCGACGCCCAAGGGCGCACGCTGTATTTTGCATTCCAGCCCAATCGCGATATTTAAAACATAGCCGATTTCTATAAGTTGGGTCACAGGTGAAGGGGGGGAGGGGGGGCTTTGGTAATTCAATATATTTTTGATGTATTTTTAAAATATTTTATTTGAACCTTACACCTGCTTCTGAGAGATATTAACTAGGTACCAAATGATGACGAGTTTGTTTAAATAATATAAGTACGTACCTACTTAAAAAGAAGTAAAAGACTATTATTAAAAAAAATAACCCACACACACTTTGACCCTTAACACCACGCACATAAGGTTCATATTGTATAGAGATTGAAAAAAAACCATAATATAATATAAAAAGTTCTACTTTTCGACGCCCAAGGGCGCACGCTGTATTTTGCACTCCAGCCCAATCGCGATATTTAAAACATGGCCGATTTAGTAATTCAATATATTTTTAGTGTTTTTTTTAAAATATTTTATTTGAATTTCCACCTGCTTCTGAGAGATATTAACTAGGTACCAAATGATGACGAGTTAAAAAAAAAAATGTACTTAAAAAAAAAAATGGAATTCAATATATTTTTAATAATAAAAACATTGTTTGTTTACTTACAGGTATGAATGATGGTGTTCAATCTCTGCATTGGTGAGTTGACCTACCTACCTACCTACCTACCTACCTACCTACCTACCTACCTACCTATCTATTTAATATTTTGTTTGGCGGGCCAGGCGGTCACCCATCCAAGTACTGACCGCGCCCGACGTTGCTCTTAACTTAATTAATATTTGAATTAGATACTTTCTTACTGCTGCGTGTGTTAGTGTGTTATAAACACTGTTACATCTATATTGGTGTTAAAATTCTACAATTTTCATACCTACTATCTTATTTAATATAGTTTTTTATCTACTAATATGTATTTATTATTTTGTCTGCAATATATGCGAATAGCGACATCTATCTGATATAGAAGATAAATATATAAATAATTATCTGATCACACCAATGTTTTATGTGTGTTTACTTGTATTTTATTAGGTAGGTAAGTAAGTAATTATAGGTATGTATGTATAAGTAGAGAAGAAAACAAAAATCCAATAATAAAAATTTATTATGTATTAAATGCGAATAGCGACATCTAGGTATATGCTGTAGAAGCTGTACAACATTTAATTTTAATCTATATATATATATATATATATATATATATATATATATATATATTGTCTCTCTGTAAGTGGGTCTCTAGGTAAAAGTAGGTAGGTACCTAGGTAGTTACTACAAAGATTGACACAATCGAGTCGGTTGGGTTGGGTGGCATGATATGCATAATTAAAATAGTTATAAGTACAACAAATGAAAAAACGGAATGCATATATGAAATTATGTTGAAATATATTTTTATTCTCTCTTTATAGGTCATCCATCACATCAACGTTTACCACCTGTACACTAATTTTATTGTTATAATCCATCCATCCATCCAGTTTACTATTGCCATTATTTTACTGTGTTTCATGTGCTGCAACTGACTGACTGACTGACTGAATGGAATGAATACCTAATAATATTGTTTTCTTCTGTCTTATCATTACAAGTAGGTATTAGTTTTTCTGTCCCTCATAGGTGTAATTATTATTATTAATTTTATTCTTCTTTCTTGCACTTCTGCCTTAAAGACTTTTGATCTGAAAAAAAGAAAATAAGTTTTTATTGAATGTTATATGACATGGGGGGAAAGTTGTCAAAATTTGAATATTCTGAATTTATATGTATTTTATTTAAAAATGAATAGTTACAGTACCTACCTAACCGTCCGTCAGACAATTATTGATGATCTAGCCTCAAGACACTTTGTCTCTTTTAAGATGTATGGCCATGCTGTATTTATATGGAAAACTTATCTATAAAACAAAACTACTACTAGGCAACTCTCTGACCCAAATTTCAATTCAGATATAATTTACTTTTATAAATAGTAATATTATATTTTTTTACAAAGAAAATACAACCAAACAAACAATGACATGACATATAAAACAGAACAGAACAGATTGATTGACATTTAGGATGTGACATAATTAATTATACGTTGCCGCCATGTTGGTACTCCTGTTTTATCTATAATGCTGGGGCCACACTAACGGGAAACATGAACAATGCCAATCATCGCCATAAATACTGCGTTAATTATTACGTTAATTTTAACGCGCTATTGGAGTGGCCACACTTTGACAATTTCAACGTCAGTGCCCGTTCTTGGCAATAAAATTGGCGTTATTGTTCCTTGAATTTCAATTAACGGCGTTTAGTTCGTTAGTGTGGCTCCAGCATCAAAAATAATAAAGTTATACTGCAGATAATTTCAGCTTTGAATCATGCATGCCCGAACAAAACCAGTATTGAAATTATGTACCTAATTAGCTATTCTTTGTTATATATTTGATCAAATTCCACTTGTCCAAAAACTATGTTTTGTTTTGTCCAAGATATTTCGCGTTGATAATAATTATGTCAAATAAGCTTTGATCAGATACCTAACATAGCGGCAAAGGAAATATCATTACGATAGAGTACGATGAAACGCAATTATGATACATACTTACTTATGTACATTTACAATATTATGTACCATTTACTTGCTTCACATTTTTGCCATTATAGTATACCTAAGTACAATATTGTTGAAAAAATATGGCCGAGGGAGCCAGAGCCGGTAAAACTGTTTAGTGTATTTATTAATTTTACATTTCACCTTAGAGTAGTAGTAGACCGTTACCGTTATTTTTATATAACATACCTATTCGTTGGCTATTAGCAAACATTTTGTTAATTATTATTAATGGCGGATGTTTTACGTAGTTCGTAAATAGGTAACTACCTAGTTCAGATTGTGATTGATTAGCTACCTACCTAATTTGTATTATTCAGTGTTTCCAATTTCCATGTACCTATCCATTCAGTCAGTTGTCGGTGTCGCGTCGCAATATATTTATTTTACAGTGCAAAGTGAAAAATGGTGTGAACCTACTCGTGTCGTATTGGTAGGTACAAAACCTAATAATAAAATAATACACTTACGAACAATGTGGACGCGAGCACATTAGCAATATTCTTGAGTCTAAAAGTCTAAACACATAGGTTAGGTAGGTACATTATTCCTATCATCCGACCGGCCGAAAAACAAACAATAGTTTGGTTACCTAGCTGCTTATCGTACGTACCTCCGTGTGTAAATAAATAAAAGTTAGATACCTAATTTACCTTACATATGAGATACTTATTACCTTACCTATTTAATATACCTACCTACCAATCTATCTATTTAATGCATGTGCATGCATGTTCACTTCAGCGAGTAGGTAGTAGGCACGCACGGACCTAGTAGGTATAATAAACACAACCAATCTTAAATAAGTAACACCTAAGTACATACGTAGATAAAGGTTAACCAAATTAGGTACCTACCTACCTACCTACCTACCTAGGTATGTGTCTAACTCTAAATTGTCATGTAAATGTTATTATAATAGCGTGGTTCCCGTGGAAATATAGCTATCAAAATATTTAGGTACTTATCTACTACATATTGCAGCACTAGCTGTTGCCCGCGACTTCGTCCGCGTCAATTTCTGTTATTATGATCGCAAAACTCTTTAGCAAATAATTGGCAATAATGCTTTAATTTCGACCAAATTTGATGATTACCTACTTACCTACCATAAAAAAGGTTATAATGAGTCAATCTTAAAAGATAGACATTATAGGTAGGTATACTGTCGCGGACATTTTTATAGATCATTTAATGAGTAAAAAATGTCTTTCATACATATTTTTTTGGGTTAAGTACCTACTTGAACACGAGCACGAAACGGAAGCCCTCACTCAAATATGGATAATGTTCCCCATTTTTTCCGTGATGCGTTGCACCTATTGGTCGCAGCGTGGTTAAGTTATATAGGTAGCCTAAAGCCTTCCTCGATAAATGGACAATTTACTAACACAAAAAGAATAATTCAATTCGAACCAGTAGTTCCTAACAAACAAACTCTTCAGCTTTATAATATTAGTATAGATATTATATAAGTATAGATTACGCTGCATTAAAACCTTTTTTAAATTTCTCATTCAAAATATATTATATGTGAAATTCAATGTGACTACCTAGGTACTTATTATTACGTTGTTAGAGCTTTTTTACTCTATTATATATCCTATGTGTTGATCCAGGCTATAGAATATCGAAATCCGTTCCGCCGTTATTGCGTAGGTACTAGGTACCTACCTAACTACTAGGTATGTACCTAACGAGCACACCAACAGTATCCAAAATTTATTATTGTGCAAAATAGTCCCGTTTCGTTTCATTCCTTTAATAATAACTTTGTACCTACTTAAATAATAATAATTTAATAATATCGGTAGGTAATACCTACCTAACTTAGAAACTGTACTTAGGTACCTAACTTATTTAATGTTTTGTTTACTTACAGGTGTACCTACGAATGATGGTGTTCAATCTACGTTTTAACAACACGTTGGCGAGTACCTACATAACCTACTAGGTACGTCTTCAGCCATTTTTTTATATCCCCACTGCTGGGGCTGGGGCACTGGCCTCTTCCTTATGGATGGATAAGTGGAATGGGCGAATACCCACCACCACACGTCACCCATCCCGTGCGTGACCGACCATTGTGAAAGTTGCTTAACCTCAACGATCGCAGACCGAGCGCGCGAACCTACCTAGGTACTTACCTATATTTTGTTTTGTTGCGTAGTTTTTGCGTAGGTACAGACAGAGTCAATAATTTTTCATTTGCACGAGCGACGCGACGCACGCCGAGACGAGACGAGACGAGACGTAAGGAAGCTCTCAAGGTCAAAGTGTAAAACCATGCGTGCTGTTGACTGTACTGTACCTAACACAGTTGGAAAATATTAATTACAATAGGTACATACTTACTTATTTTATGTTTATTAATGTGCAATATAGTCCCATTTAGTTTCTATAATTTTACTTACATATTAATGACTAAGGTTTCACACGCGTGGTTCCCGCTCCCGTGGGAATATCGGGATAAAAAGTATCCTATGTTCTTAACCAGGCTATCTACTATCTGTGTACCAAATTTCATCCAAATCCGTTCAGTAGTTTTTGCGTAGGTACAGACAGAGTCAATAATTTTTCATTTGCACGAGCGACGCGACGCACGCCGAGACGAGACGAGACGAGACGAGACGTAAGGAAGCTCTCAAGGTCAAAGTGTAAAGCCATGCGTGCTGTTGACTGTACTGTACCTAACACAGTTGGAAAATATTAATTACAATAGGTACATACTTACTTATTTTATGTTTATTAATGTGCAATATAGTCCCATTTAGTTTCTATAATTTTACTTACATATTAATGACTAAGGTTTCACACGCGTGGTTCCCGCTCCCGTGGGAATATCGGGATAAAAAGTATCCTATGTTCTTAACCAGGCTATCTACTATCTGTGTACCAAATTTCATCCAAATCAGTCCAGTAGTTTCGGAGCCTATTCAATGCAAACAAACAAACAAACAATCAATCAAATATTTCCTCTTTATAATATTATATATAGTATAGACTTGTAATAAAAATTGTACCTTACTTTTTTTGTTTACTTACAGATATGAATGATGGTGTTCAATCTTCTTTTAACAGCATCTGTGAGTACCTACCTACACCTACCTATATATAATATATCTATCTATCTATTTTATATTTTGTTTAGATTTTATAATCTTGTGTATTTCGTACTTTGTATGTAAAAAATGGTAACTTCGAATCAGTCAAAATATAATCAAAAAGGAAAAAATCCAAAAAAGCCAACATCACGCGGTGTTCCCAGGCGGTCACCCATCCAAGTACTGACCGCGCCCGACGTTGCTTAACTTCGGTGATCGGACGAGAACCGGTGTATTCAACGTGGTATGGACGTTGGCAAATGAACTGACGAAATGTGAAATCATTTACTTGTAATAAAATAGTAGGTAGGTACCTAAATTATTTTATTTAATGTTTTGTTTACTTACAGATATATGAATGATGGTGTTCAATCTCCTTATAATATAACAACATTGGTGAGTTGACCTACCTATTAAATATTTTGTTTAGAATAAGTAATAACTTCGTATATGTACAAATAGTCAAAATATAGTAAAAAGTAAAAAAGCCAATATATCACGCGGTGTTCCCAGGCGGTCACC
This sequence comes from Chrysoteuchia culmella, assembly GCA_910589605.1. NCBI lineage: Eukaryota > Metazoa > Arthropoda > Insecta > Lepidoptera > Crambidae > Chrysoteuchia > Chrysoteuchia culmella. The sequence continues at coordinate 24,298 of CAJUUR010000014.1, forward strand.
CATCCAAGTACTGACCGCGCCCGACGTTGCTTAACTTAATTAATATGTGAATTAGATACCTACATTCTTACTACTGCAGTGTGTTATAAACACTGTTTATATATAAATAATTAACTGACCACACCAATGTTTTATGTGTTTACTTGTATTTTATTTGGTAGGTACGTAGGTAGGTAGGTAGGTAGGTACGTACGTACGTAAGTAAGTAATTATAGGTATGTATGTATAAGTAGAGAAGAAAACAAAAATCCAATAATAAAAATTTATTATGTATTAAATGCAAATAGCGACATCTAGGTATATGCTGTAGAAGCTGTACAACATTTAATTCTAATCTATCTAAAATGTCTCTCTGTAAGTGGGTCTCTAGATAAAAGTATAGTATAGACTTGTATTAAAATTATTGTACCTTACTTATTTAAGTTTTGTTTTGTTTACTTACAGATATGAATGATGGTGTTCAATATAACAACATTGGTGAGTTGACCAACCTATTAAATATTTTGTTTAGATTAAGTAGTAAATTCGTATATGTACAACTAGTCAAAATATAATAAAAAGTAAAAAAGCCAATATCACGCGGTGTTCCCAGGCGGTCACCCATCCAAGTACTGACCGCGCCCGACGTTGCTTAACTTAATTAATATGTGAATTAGCTATACTTTCTTACTGCTGCAGTGTGTTATAAACACTGTTACATCTATATTGGTGTTAAAATTCTATAATTTTCATACCTACTATCATAATAATATAGTTTTTTATCTATTTTTGTCTGCAATATATTATGCGAATAGCGACATCTATCTGATATAGAACATAAATAATTATCTGACCACACCAGTGTTTTATGTGTTTACATCTAGGTACTTATATGCTGTAGAAGAGAAACATTGAATTTTAATCTATATAATGTCTCTCTGTAATTGGGTCTCTAGGTAAAAGTATAGTATAGACTTGTATTAAAATTGTTAATGTTATGTTTACAACTTACAGGTATGAATGATGGTGTTCAATCTTCTTTAACAACATTGGTGAGTACTTAGCTATTAAAATTATCTGATCACACCTATGTTTTATGTGCTTGTGTGTCTGTCTCTGTCTGTCTGTCTGTCTGTCTGTGAGTTTAGAGATATTTTACATGACAATTTATCAACATATAAATAATAAGGTATAGATATGTAAAATAGAACACAAATAGAATTTCATATACTTACTCATTAATTTAAATAGCAGGTCGTTTGGGTTGGGTGGCATGATATGCATAATAAAAAAGTTATAAAGTCAACAAATGAAACAACAGAATGCATATATAAAGTTTTGTTGAAATATATTTTTATTCTCATTTTATAGGTACACACACACACACACACACACACACACACAAACTTATTATCTGTTTATTACCTGTACACTAGGTAGGTACATAAATAAATTAATATTCTATGTCAACTAGATGCGCAGAGTTAGGTGTTTATATTGTATCTAATTATATACTTACATAGTTAAAATCTAAACTATTGATATTATTTTATTGTGCTACTGAATAATAATATTGTTTTCTTCTGTCTTATTATTACAAAGTATTAGTTTTGATGCAATATTTTCTTAATTCTGTCCATCATAGGTGTAATTATTAATTTTATTGTTCTTTCTTGCACTCTGGCTTCCTTAAACACTTTTGATCTGAAAAAAGAAAATAAGTTTTTATTGATGTTGTGATTAAATGTTCAATGACATGGGGGGAAAGTTGTACAAATTAGAATATTCTGAACTTGTATGTACGTACCTATTTTAAATGAAGACAATTGCCGCACATCAGTTAAGTAAATGGTAGCAAACTTTACGATGAGAGCTTTTCAGAGGATATCCTCAGGATAAGTACTTGTATCTCGTTGTATAGCCATGCTGTATTTATAAAGCAAGGAAAAACTCTCTGACCCAAAATTCAATTAAGATTACTTTACTCTTAGTAAACCTTACTTTACTTTAGGTAGGTATCTTTTTTAGATAAATTAAACTTTTATTTTGTAGAGCATGCAACAAAAAAAAACCAAACGAAATATGACAGGTACAAAACAGAACAGATTGATTGACATGTGATCTGACATAATTATACCATAGACTAGGTTATCTTCTTTGCCGCCATGTTGGTACTCCTGTTTTATCTGTCAAAAATAAATGCCCAAACAAAACCAGTATTGAAATTATGTACCTAATTTGCTAAGGGTGGTATTCCACTTGTCTTTGTTTATATGTTTGATCAAATTTCTTTGACTTTCGCCCAATTCAGGGCTTGTACATAGAAACCGTTTCATTATGGTTTGACTCTACGGAAACCTTAAAAAAACGGTTTCATGAAAGAGCAATATTAAAAGGGTTTTGAATCAATTAAGGGGTTGTTTATAGAGGTTTTTTCCTCGCTATTAGCGTGATCGCCCCGCCATCGCCACCAGTAGTAGGTCCATTTCGCAGTTTTTCTCATTCCGATAAAAAAAACATTCAATTAAATTGTTCAAATGCACATTACTTTTTAGACCAAGTTATTGATTAAGTGAAATACCACCATAACAAAAGAATATTTTACATTATAGAAATGAAATATCATCATCATGTGTTTATCTCTCAACTGTCATGTAATGTTATTACATACAATACCAGTTGCCGCCCTCAGTTTCACCCGCGTAGCGTGGTTCCCTTTCCCGTGGTAATATAGCGATCAAATGTATGTACTTACCAACATATCCTATGTGTTGATCCAGGCTATAAAATAACGAAATCCGTTCAGCCGTTTTTGTGTTGTGAGTGGCGCAGCACAGCACTACTAACCGTCAAGGGTTTTCCCGTCCTGAGGCAGTATATGGTCTATGACCCTAGCCTGTTTGTTCTTAGGAACGAATATAAAAAAAAAACAATTTTTTTCACTTTGACGTTTGATTTTTGGCTCCAACGAATATGTCTTCTTAAAAAAAGTTGTAAAAGTGCGATTAGAATAGTTTATTGAGTATAATACAAGTGTGTTTTCTATCTAAAAGATTCAGAAGTTACTACACACACACAAAGTGTTTTTTAAAGCGAATGTAATGTGTAAACAGAGTTTTCGGTTGGACAAGTTTGGCTTTGTGTACTGTATACCTACGTGTTGCGAGAAGGATTTCGGGGCCTTTTGCTATTTCTTGGTGCTGAACTTTATTCAATTAAGCAGT
>CAJUUR010000014.1:32500-33716 GCA_910589605.1 Chrysoteuchia culmella
TATCTAGTCGAAAGACGAACGAAAGCTCCCTGGTTGATCCTGCCAGTAGTTATATGCTTGTCTCAAAGATTAAGCCATGCATGTCTCAGTGCAAGCCGTATTAAGGCGATACCGCGAATGGCTCAATATATCAGTTTTGGTTCCTTAGATCTTACTCAGTTACTTGGATAACTGTGGTAATTCTAGAGCTAATACATGCAATCAGAACTCTGACCAGTGATGGGATGAGTGCTTTTATTAGATCAAAACCAATCGACGGAGGGCCTCGCGTCCGAAGTCGTTAATTTTGATGAATCTGGATAACTTTTGCCGATCGCACGGTCCAGCACCGGCGACGTATCTTTCAAATGTCTGCCTTATCAACTTTCGATGGTAGTTTCTGCGACTACCATGGTTGTCACGGGTAACGGGGAATCAGGGTTCGATTCCGGAGAGGGAGCCTGAGAAACGGCTACCACATCCAAGGAAGGCAGCAGGCGCGCAAATTACCCACTCCCGGCACGGGGAGGTAGTGACGAAAAATAACGATACGGGACTCTTACGAGGCCTCGTAATCGGAATGAGTACACTTTAAATATTTTAACGAGGAACAATTTTTTAACGAGGAACAATTGGAGGGCAAGTCTGGTGCCAGCAGCCGCGGTAATTCCAGCTCCAATAGCGTATACTAAAATTGTTGCGGTTAAAAAGCTCGTAGTTGCATTTGTGCGCCGCGCTGTCGGTGCACCGCATCCGCGGTGATACTGACACGTTTGCGGAGCATATCGTCGGTGAGCCGACGGTAACACGTCGGTTCAATATCAAAATCCTATCGCGGTGCTCTTCAGTGAGTGTCGAGGTGGGCCGACAATTTTACTTTGAACAAATTAGAGTGCTCAAAGCGGGCTAAAAATGCTGCTTGAATATTTCGTGCATGGAATAATAGAATATGATCTCGGTTCTATTTTGTTGGTTTTCAGAACTCCGAGGTAATGATTAATAGGGATAACTGGGGGCATTCGTATTGCGACGTTAGAGGTGAAATTCTTGGATCGTCGCAAGACGAACATCAGCGAAAGCATTTGCCAAAGGTGTTTTCATCAATCAAGAACGAAAGTTAGAGGTTCGAAGGCGATTAGATACCGCCCTAGTTCTAACCGTAAATATGTCATCTAGCGATCCGCCGACGTTACTACAATGGCTCGGCGGGCAGCTTCCGGGAAACCAAAGATTTTGG
>CAJUUR010000015.1:0-10000 GCA_910589605.1 Chrysoteuchia culmella
AAAAAAAAAAAAAAAAAAAAAGGTTAGGTTAGGTTAGGTTAGGTTAGGTTAGGTTAGGTTAGGTTAGGTTAGGTTAGGTTAGGTTAGGTTAGGTTAGGTTAGGTTAGGTTAGGTTAGGTTAGGTTAGGTTAGGTTAGGTTAGGTTAGGTTAGGTTAGGTTAGGTTAGGTTAGGTTAGGTTAGGTTAGGTTAGGTTAGGTTAGGTTAGGTTAGGTTAGGTTAGGTTAGGTTAGGTTAGGTTAGGTTAGGTTAGGTTAGGTTAGGTTAGGTTAGGTTAGGTTAGGTTAGGTTAGGTTAGGTTAGGTTAGGTTAGGTTAGGTTAGGTTAGGTTAGGTTAGGTTAGGTTAGGTTAGGTTAGGTTAGGTTAGGTTAGGTTAGGTTAGGTTAGGTTAGGTTAGGTTAGGTTAGGTTAGGTTAGGTTAGGTTAGGTTAGGTTAGGTTAGGTTAGGTTAGGTTAGGTTAGGTTAGGTTAGGTTAGGTTAGGTTAGGTTAGGTTAGGTTAGGTTAGGTTAGGTTAGGTTAGGTTAGGTTAGGTTAGGTTAGGTTAGGTTAGGTTAGGTTAGGTTAGGTTAGGTTAGGTTAGGTTAGGTTAGGTTAGGTTAGGTTAGGTTAGGTTAGGTTAGGTTAGGTTAGGTTAGGTTAGGTTAGGTTAGGTTAGGTTAGGTTAGGTTAGGTTAGGTTAGGTTAGGTTAGGTTAGGTTAGGTTAGGTTAGGTTAGGTTAGGTTAGGTTAGGTTAGGTTAGGTTAGGTTAGGTTAGGTTAGGTTAGGTTAGGTTAGGTTAGGTTAGGTTAGGTTAGGTTAGGTTAGGTTAGGTTAGGTTAGGTTAGGTTAGGTTAGGTTAGGTTAGGTTAGGTTAGGTTAGGTTAGGTTAGGTTAGGTTAGGTTAGGTTAGGTTAGGTTAGGTTAGGTTAGGTTAGGTTAGGTTAGGTTAGGTTAGGTTAGGTTAGGTTAGGTTAGGTTAGGTTAGGTTAGGTTAGGTTAGGTTAGGTTAGGTTAGGTTAGGTTAGGTTAGGTTAGGTTAGGTTAGGTTAGGTTAGGTTAGGTTAGGTTAGGTTAGGTTAGGTTAGGTTAGGTTAGGTTAGGTTAGGTTAGGTTAGGTTAGGTTAGGTTAGGTTAGGTTAGGTTAGGTTAGGTTAGGTTAGGTTAGGTTAGGTTAGGTTAGGTTAGGTTAGGTTAGGTTAGGTTAGGTTAGGTTAGGTTAGGTTAGGTTAGGTTAGGTTAGGTTAGGTTAGGTTAGGTTAGGTTAGGTTAGGTTAGGTTAGGTTAGGTTAGGTTAGGTTAGGTTAGGTTAGGTTAGGTTAGGTTAGGTTAGGTTAGGTTAGGTTAGGTTAGGTTAGGTTAGGTTAGGTTAGGTTAGGTTAGGTTAGGTTAGGTTAGGTTAGGTTAGGTTAGGTTAGGTTAGGTTAGGTTAGGTTAGGTTAGGTTAGGTTAGGTTAGGTTAGGTTAGGTTAGGTTAGGTTAGGTTAGGTTAGGTTAGGTTAGGTTAGGTTAGGTTAGGTTAGGTTAGGTTAGGTTAGGTTAGGTTAGGTTAGGTTAGGTTAGGTTAGGTTAGGTTAGGTTAGGTTAGGTTAGGTTAGGTTAGGTTAGGTTAGGTTAGGTTAGGTTAGGTTAGGTTAGGTTAGGTTAGGTTAGGTTAGGTTAGGTTAGGTTAGGTTAGGTTAGGTTAGGTTAGGTTAGGTTAGGTTAGGTTAGGTTAGGTTAGGTTAGGTTAGGTTAGGTTAGGTTAGGTTAGGTTAGGTTAGGTTAGGTTAGGTTAGGTTAGGTTAGGTTAGGTTAGGTTAGGTTAGGTTAGGTTAGGTTAGGTTAGGTTAGGTTAGGTTAGGTTAGGTTAGGTTAGGTTAGGTTAGGTTAGGTTAGGTTAGGTTAGGTTAGGTTAGGTTAGGTTAGGTTAGGTTAGGTTAGGTTAGGTTAGGTTAGGTTAGGTTAGGTTAGGTTAGGTTAGGTTAGGTTAGGTTAGGTTAGGTTAGGTTAGGTTAGGTTAGGTTAGGTTAGGTTAGGTTAGGTTAGGTTAGGTTAGGTTAGGTTAGGTTAGGTTAGGTTAGGTTAGGTTAGGTTAGGTTAGGTTAGGTTAGGTTAGGTTAGGTTAGGTTAGGTTAGGTTAGGTTAGGTTAGGTTAGGTTAGGTTAGGTTAGGTTAGGTTAGGTTAGGTTAGGTTAGGTTAGGTTAGGTTAGGTTAGGTTAGGTTAGGTTAGGTTAGGTTAGGTTAGGTTAGGTTAGGTTAGGTTAGGTTAGGTTAGGTTAGGTTAGGTTAGGTTAGGTTAGGTTAGGTTAGGTTAGGTTAGGTTAGGTTAGGTTAGGTTAGGTTAGGTTAGGTTAGGTTAGGTTAGGTTAGGTTAGGTTAGGTTAGGTTAGGTTAGGTTAGGTTAGGTTAGGTTAGGTTAGGTTAGGTTAGGTTAGGTTAGGTTAGGTTAGGTTAGGTTAGGTTAGGTTAGGTTAGGTTAGGTTAGGTTAGGTTAGGTTAGGTTAGGTTAGGTTAGGTTAGGTTAGGTTAGGTTAGGTTAGGTTAGGTTAGGTTAGGTTAGGTTAGGTTAGGTTAGGTTAGGTTAGGTTAGGTTAGGTTAGGTTAGGTTAGGTTAGGTTAGGTTAGGTTAGGTTAGGTTAGGTTAGGTTAGGTTAGGTTAGGTTAGGTTAGGTTAGGTTAGGTTAGGTTAGGTTAGGTTAGGTTAGGTTAGGTTAGGTTAGGTTAGGTTAGGTTAGGTTAGGTTAGGTTAGGTTAGGTTAGGTTAGGTTAGGTTAGGTTAGGTTAGGTTAGGTTAGGTTAGGTTAGGTTAGGTTAGGTTAGGTTAGGTTAGGTTAGGTTAGGTTAGGTTAGGTTAGGTTAGGTTAGGTTAGGTTAGGTTAGGTTAGGTTAGGTTAGGTTAGGTTAGGTTAGGTTAGGTTAGGTTAGGTTAGGTTAGGTTAGGTTAGGTTAGGTTAGGTTAGGTTAGGTTAGGTTAGGTTAGGTTAGGTTAGGTTAGGTTAGGTTAGGTTAGGTTAGGTTAGGTTAGGTTAGGTTAGGTTAGGTTAGGTTAGGTTAGGTTAGGTTAGGTTAGGTTAGGTTAGGTTAGGTTAGGTTAGGTTAGGTTAGGTTAGGTTAGGTTAGGTTAGGTTAGGTTAGGTTAGGTTAGGTTAGGTTAGGTTAGGTTAGGTTAGGTTAGGTTAGGTTAGGTTAGGTTAGGTTAGGTTAGGTTAGGTTAGGTTAGGTTAGGTTAGGTTAGGTTAGGTTAGGTTAGGTTAGGTTAGGTTAGGTTAGGTTAGGTTAGGTTAGGTTAGGTTAGGTTAGGTTAGGTTAGGTTAGGTTAGGTTAGGTTAGGTTAGGTTAGGTTAGGTTAGGTTAGGTTAGGTTAGGTTAGGTTAGGTTAGGTTAGGTTAGGTTAGGTTAGGTTAGGTTAGGTTAGGTTAGGTTAGGTTAGGTTAGGTTAGGTTAGGTTAGGTTAGGTTAGGTTAGGTTAGGTTAGGTTAGGTTAGGTTAGGTTAGGTTAGGTTAGGTTAGGTTAGGTTAGGTTAGGTTAGGTTAGGTTAGGTTAGGTTAGGTTAGGTTAGGTTAGGTTAGGTTAGGTTAGGTTAGGTTAGGTTAGGTTAGGTTAGGTTAGGTTAGGTTAGGTTAGGTTAGGTTAGGTTAGGTTAGGTTAGGTTAGGTTAGGTTAGGTTAGGTTAGGTTAGGTTAGGTTAGGTTAGGTTAGGTTAGGTTAGGTTAGGTTAGGTTAGGTTAGGTTAGGTTAGGTTAGGTTAGGTTAGGTTAGGTTAGGTTAGGTTAGGTTAGGTTAGGTTAGGTTAGGTTAGGTTAGGTTAGGTTAGGTTAGGTTAGGTTAGGTTAGGTTAGGTTAGGTTAGGTTAGGTTAGGTTAGGTTAGGTTAGGTTAGGTTAGGTTAGGTTAGGTTAGGTTAGGTTAGGTTAGGTTAGGTTAGGTTAGGTTAGGTTAGGTTAGGTTAGGTTAGGTTAGGTTAGGTTAGGTTAGGTTAGGTTAGGTTAGGTTAGGTTAGGTTAGGTTAGGTTAGGTTAGGTTAGGTTAGGTTAGGTTAGGTTAGGTTAGGTTAGGTTAGGTTAGGTTAGGTTAGGTTAGGTTAGGTTAGGTTAGGTTAGGTTAGGTTAGGTTAGGTTAGGTTAGGTTAGGTTAGGTTAGGTTAGGTTAGGTTAGGTTAGGTTAGGTTAGGTTAGGTTAGGTTAGGTTAGGTTAGGTTAGGTTAGGTTAGGTTAGGTTAGGTTAGGTTAGGTTAGGTTAGGTTAGGTTAGGTTAGGTTAGGTTAGGTTAGGTTAGGTTAGGTTAGGTTAGGTTAGGTTAGGTTAGGTTAGGTTAGGTTAGGTTAGGTTAGGTTAGGTTAGGTTAGGTTAGGTTAGGTTAGGTTAGGTTAGGTTAGGTTAGGTTAGGTTAGGTTAGGTTAGGTTAGGTTAGGTTAGGTTAGGTTAGGTTAGGTTAGGTTAGGTTAGGTTAGGTTAGGTTAGGTTAGGTTAGGTTAGGTTAGGTTAGGTTAGGTTAGGTTAGGTTAGGTTAGGTTAGGTTAGGTTAGGTTAGGTTAGGTTAGGTTAGGTTAGGTTAGGTTAGGTTAGGTTAGGTTAGGTTAGGTTAGGTTAGGTTAGGTTAGGTTAGGTTAGGTTAGGTTAGGTTAGGTTAGGTTAGGTTAGGTTAGGTTAGGTTAGGTTAGGTTAGGTTAGGTTAGGTTAGGTTAGGTTAGGTTAGGTTAGGTTAGGTTAGGTTAGGTTAGGTTAGGTTAGGTTAGGTTAGGTTAGGTTAGGTTAGGTTAGGTTAGGTTAGGTTAGGTTAGGTTAGGTTAGGTTAGGTTAGGTTAGGTTAGGTTAGGTTAGGTTAGGTTAGGTTAGGTTAGGTTAGGTTAGGTTAGGTTAGGTTAGGTTAGGTTAGGTTAGGTTAGGTTAGGTTAGGTTAGGTTAGGTTAGGTTAGGTTAGGTTAGGTTAGGTTAGGTTAGGTTAGGTTAGGTTAGGTTAGGTTAGGTTAGGTTAGGTTAGGTTAGGTTAGGTTAGGTTAGGTTAGGTTAGGTTAGGTTAGGTTAGGTTAGGTTAGGTTAGGTTAGGTTAGGTTAGGTTAGGTTAGGTTAGGTTAGGTTAGGTTAGGTTAGGTTAGGTTAGGTTAGGTTAGGTTAGGTTAGGTTAGGTTAGGTTAGGTTAGGTTAGGTTAGGTTAGGTTAGGTTAGGTTAGGTTAGGTTAGGTTAGGTTAGGTTAGGTTAGGTTAGGTTAGGTTAGGTTAGGTTAGGTTAGGTTAGGTTAGGTTAGGTTAGGTTAGGTTAGGTTAGGTTAGGTTAGGTTAGGTTAGGTTAGGTTAGGTTAGGTTAGGTTAGGTTAGGTTAGGTTAGGTTAGGTTAGGTTAGGTTAGGTTAGGTTAGGTTAGGTTAGGTTAGGTTAGGTTAGGTTAGGTTAGGTTAGGTTAGGTTAGGTTAGGTTAGGTTAGGTTAGGTTAGGTTAGGTTAGGTTAGGTTAGGTTAGGTTAGGTTAGGTTAGGTTAGGTTAGGTTAGGTTAGGTTAGGTTAGGTTAGGTTAGGTTAGGTTAGGTTAGGTTAGGTTAGGTTAGGTTAGGTTAGGTTAGGTTAGGTTAGGTTAGGTTAGGTTAGGTTAGGTTAGGTTAGGTTAGGTTAGGTTAGGTTAGGTTAGGTTAGGTTAGGTTAGGTTAGGTTAGGTTAGGTTAGGTTAGGTTAGGTTAGGTTAGGTTAGGTTAGGTTAGGTTAGGTTAGGTTAGGTTAGGTTAGGTTAGGTTAGGTTAGGTTAGGTTAGGTTAGGTTAGGTTAGGTTAGGTTAGGTTAGGTTAGGTTAGGTTAGGTTAGGTTAGGTTAGGTTAGGTTAGGTTAGGTTAGGTTAGGTTAGGTTAGGTTAGGTTAGGTTAGGTTAGGTTAGGTTAGGTTAGGTTAGGTTAGGTTAGGTTAGGTTAGGTTAGGTTAGGTTAGGTTAGGTTAGGTTAGGTTAGGTTAGGTTAGGTTAGGTTAGGTTAGGTTAGGTTAGGTTAGGTTAGGTTAGGTTAGGTTAGGTTAGGTTAGGTTAGGTTAGGTTAGGTTAGGTTAGGTTAGGTTAGGTTAGGTTAGGTTAGGTTAGGTTAGGTTAGGTTAGGTTAGGTTAGGTTAGGTTAGGTTAGGTTAGGTTAGGTTAGGTTAGGTTAGGTTAGGTTAGGTTAGGTTAGGTTAGGTTAGGTTAGGTTAGGTTAGGTTAGGTTAGGTTAGGTTAGGTTAGGTTAGGTTAGGTTAGGTTAGGTTAGGTTAGGTTAGGTTAGGTTAGGTTAGGTTAGGTTAGGTTAGGTTAGGTTAGGTTAGGTTAGGTTAGGTTAGGTTAGGTTAGGTTAGGTTAGGTTAGGTTAGGTTAGGTTAGGTTAGGTTAGGTTAGGTTAGGTTAGGTTAGGTTAGGTTAGGTTAGGTTAGGTTAGGTTAGGTTAGGTTAGGTTAGGTTAGGTTAGGTTAGGTTAGGTTAGGTTAGGTTAGGTTAGGTTAGGTTAGGTTAGGTTAGGTTAGGTTAGGTTAGGTTAGGTTAGGTTAGGTTAGGTTAGGTTAGGTTAGGTTAGGTTAGGTTAGGTTAGGTTAGGTTAGGTTAGGTTAGGTTAGGTTAGGTTAGGTTAGGTTAGGTTAGGTTAGGTTAGGTTAGGTTAGGTTAGGTTAGGTTAGGTTAGGTTAGGTTAGGTTAGGTTAGGTTAGGTTAGGTTAGGTTAGGTTAGGTTAGGTTAGGTTAGGTTAGGTTAGGTTAGGTTAGGTTAGGTTAGGTTAGGTTAGGTTAGGTTAGGTTAGGTTAGGCTAGGTTAGGTTAGGTTAGGTTAGGTTAGGTTAGGTTAGGTTAGGTTAGGTTAGGTTAGGTTAGGTTAGGTTAGGTTAGGTTAGGTTAGGTTAGGTTAGGTTAGGTTAGGTTAGGTTAGGTTAGGTTAGGTTAGGTTAGGTTAGGTTAGGTTAGGTTAGGTTAGGTTAGGTTAGGTTAGGTTAGGTTAGGTTAGGTTAGGTTAGGTTAGGTTAGGTTAGGTTAGGTTAGGTTAGGTTAGGTTAGGTTAGGTTAGGTTAGGTTAGGTTAGGTTAGGTTAGGTTAGGTTAGGTTAGGTTAGGTTAGGTTAGGTTAGGTTAGGTTAGGTTAGGTTAGGTTAGGTTAGGTTAGGTTAGGTTAGGTTAGGTTAGGTTAGGTTAGGTTAGGTTAGGTTAGGTTAGGTTAGGTTAGGTTAGGTTAGGTTAGGTTAGGTTAGGTTAGGTTAGGTTAGGTTAGGTTAGGTTAGGTTAGGTTAGGTTAGGTTAGGTTAGGTTAGGTTAGGTTAGGTTAGGTTAGGTTAGGTTAGGTTAGGTTAGGTTAGGTTAGGTTAGGTTAGGTTAGGTTAGGTTAGGTTAGGTTAGGTTAGGTTAGGTTAGGTTAGGTTAGGTTAGGTTAGGTTAGGTTAGGTTAGGTTAGGTTAGGTTAGGTTAGGTTAGGTTAGGTTAGGTTAGGTTAGGTTAGGTTAGGTTAGGTTAGGTTAGGTTAGGTTAGGTTAGGTTAGGTTAGGTTAGGCTAGGTTAGGTTAGGTTAGGTTAGGTTAGGTTAGGTTAGGTTAGGTTAGGTTAGGTTAGGTTAGGTTAGGTTAGGTTAGGTTAGGTTAGGTTAGGTTAGGTTAGGTTAGGTTAGGTTAGGTTAGGTTAGGTTAGGTTAGGTTAGGTTAGGTTAGGTTAGGTTAGGTTAGGTTAGGTTAGGTTAGGTTAGGTTAGGTTAGGTTAGGTTAGGTTAGGTTAGGTTAGGTTAGGTTAGGTTAGGTTAGGTTAGGTTAGGTTAGGTTAGGTTAGGTTAGGTTAGGTTAGGTTAGGTTAGGTTAGGTTAGGTTAGGTTAGGTTAGGTTAGGTTAGGTTAGGTTAGGTTAGGTTAGGTTAGGTTAGGTTAGGTTAGGTTAGGTTAGGTTAGGTTAGGTTAGGTTAGGTTAGGTTAGGTTAGGTTAGGTTAGGTTAGGTTAGGTTAGGTTAGGTTAGGTTAGGTTAGGTTAGGTTAGGTTAGGTTAGGTTAGGTTAGGTTAGGTTAGGTTAGGTTAGGTTAGGTTAGGTTAGGTTAGGTTAGGTTAGGTTAGGTTAGGTTAGGTTAGGTTAGGTTAGGTTAGGTTAGGTTAGGTTAGGTTAGGTTAGGTTAGGTTAGGTTAGGTTAGGTTAGGTTAGGTTAGGTTAGGTTAGGTTAGGTTAGGTTAGGTTAGGTTAGGTTAGGTTAAGTTAAGGTTAGGTTAGGTTAGGTTAGGTTAGGTTAGGTTAGGTTAGGTTAGGTTAGGTTAGGTTAGGTTAGGTTAGGTTAGGTTAGGTTAGGTTAGGTTAGGTTAGGTTAGGTTAGGTTAGGTTAGGTTAGGTTAGGTTAGGTTAGGTTAGGTTAGGTTAGGTTAGGTTAGGTTAGGTTAGGTTAGGTTAGGTTAGGTTAGGTTAGGTTAGGTTAGGTTAGGTTAGGTTAGGTTAGGTTAGGTTAGGTTAGGTTAGGTTAGGTTAGGTTAGGTTAGGTTAGGTTAGGTTAGGTTAGGTTAGGTTAGGTTAGGTTAGGTTAGGTTAGGTTAGGTTAGGTTAGGTTAGGTTAGGTTAGGTTAGGTTAGGTTAGGTTAGGTTAGGTTAGGTTAGGTTAGGTTAGGTTAGGTTAGGTTAGGTTAGGTTAGGTTAGGTTAGGTTAGGTTAGGTTAGGTTAGGTTAGGTTAGGTTAGGTTAGGTTAGGTTAGGTTAGGTTAGGTTAGGTTAGGTTAGGTTAGGTTAGGTTAGGTTAGGTTAGGTTAGGTTAGGTTAGGTTAGGTTAGGTTAGGTTAGGTTAGGTTAGGTTAGGTTAGGTTAGGTTAGGTTAGGTTAGGTTAGGTTAGGTTAGGTTAGGTTAGGTTAGGTTAGGTTAGGTTAGGTTAGGTTAGGTTAGGTTAGGTTAGGTTAGGTTAGGTTAGGTTAGGTTAGGTTAGGTTAGGTTAGGTTAGGTTAGGTTAGGTTAGGTTAGGTTAGGTTAGGTTAGGTTAGGTTAGGTTAGGTTAGGTTAGGTTAGGTTAGGTTAGGTTAGGTTAGGTTAGGTTAGGTTAGGTTAGGTTAGGTTAGGTTAGGTTAGGTTAGGTTAGGTTAGGTTAGGTTAGGTTAGGTTAGGTTAGGTTAGGTTAGGTTAGGTTAGGTTAGGTTAGGTTAGGTTAGGTTAGGTTAGGTTAGGTTAGGTTAGGTTAGGTTAGGTTAGGTTAGGTTAGGTTAGGTTAGGTTAGGTTAGGTTAGGTTAGGTTAGGTTAGGTTAGGTTAGGTTAGGTTAGGTTAGGTTAGGTTAGGTTAGGTTAGGTTAGGTTAGGTTAGGTTAGGTTAGGCGTTAGGTTAGGTTAGGTTAGGTTAGGTTAGGTTAGGTTAGGTTAGGTTAGGTTAGGTTAGGTTAGGTTAGGTTAGGTTAGGTTAGGTTAGGTTAGGTTAGGTTAGGTTAGGTTAGGTTAGGTTAGGTTAGGTTAGGTTAGGTTAGGTTAGGTTAGGTTAGGTTAGGTTAGGTTAGGTTAGGTTAGGTTAGGTTAGGTTAGGTTAGGTTAGGTTAGGTTAGGTTAGGTTAGGTTAGGTTAGGTTAGGTTAGGTTAGGTTAGGTTAGGTTAGGTTAGGTTAGGTTAGGTTAGGTTAGGTTAGGTTAGGTTAGGTTAGGTTAGGTTAGGTTAGGTTAGGTTAGGTTAGGTTAGGTTAGGTTAGGTTAGGTTAGGTTAGGTTAGGTTAGGTTAGGTTAGGTTAGGTTAGGTTAGGTTAGGTTAGGTTAGGTTAGGTTAGGTTAGGTTAGGTTAGGTTAGGTTAGGTTAGGTTAGGTTAGGTTAGGTTAGGTTAGGTTAGGTTAGGTTAGGTTAGGTTAGGTTAGGTTAGGTTAGGTTAGGTTAGGTTAGGTTAGGTTAGGTTAGGTTAGGTTAGGTTAGGTTAGGTTAGGTTAGGTTAGGTTAGGTTAGGTTAGGTTAGGTTAGGTTAGGTTAGGTTAGGTTAGGTTAGGTTAGGTTAGGTTAGGTTAGGTTAGGTTAGGTTAGGTTAGGTTAGGTTAGGTTAGGTTAGGTTAGGTTAGGTTAGGTTAGGTTAGGTTAGGTTAGGTTAGGTTAGGTTAGGTTAGGTTAGGTTAGGTTAGGTTAGGTTAGGTTAGGTTAG
>CAJUUR010000015.1:15000-32649 GCA_910589605.1 Chrysoteuchia culmella
CGGCGAGCAGCACATCCTTCACAATTACCAGAGGATCTTTATTAGGGATTGCCTCGGTTTTCAGCTTGTTGTCGTTTTTGGCGATGAGGTGTGCTATTTTTTCCAGATCGTTCTTATTTTTGCAGCTCAGTATAACTTTTTGGTTTTTGGCCTTTCTGAGTTTTTCCACACGAAGCCCCTCGCCCCTGGCGTCGACGGCCTTTCTCACCCTTTGGAGGACCTCCTCTCCGGTCTCCTGGTCGTCCTCAGAGGTGACCGCGATCGACTCCAGGGTCGGGGGGTACTTCGGTGGTGGGGCCCTGGCTGCAACACTGGCGTATGTTACCGTGGTGTTCGGTGCTGTTTCCTTTCGAGTTTGGTCGTCTAAATTGTTCTCGATCTTTTTGAGCTGGGCACTAAGTTCAGAGTTATTGCTGTTCATTTCCCCGGTTAAGTTGCTGATTCTATCGCAGACTATCACCTGGTTGTCTGTTATCATTTTCAACATTGGCTTTATTGGGTATATTTCCCCGTCATCTTTTTCCATGGTGATGTTCTGCTCGATAGTGCCAACCATTTCATGCGTGACGCCAACTGTTTCTTCCACGCTTTCCAGCTTAATCGCCATACGTCCGATTTCCCTCTTGATTTCGGAAATATCGGCGTTTTCATGTAATGCTCCTCCTTTTTCCTCCTGTTCCTTGACGAGCGTCTGGAGGGTTTGGATAGCATTATCCATCTTCTCCAGCCGCTCGTCAAGGGCAGCAGTGGGTAGCGTTTCGGGGCTCGTGCTGGTCCGCGGGACGGATAAGTCTTGGCTAGATGTCATTGCCACTATATTTTCTGTCTCGAGTGTTCGCCTTGACAACTCGAATAGGATCATTATACCGCGATCCGTCAGTTCCTCCAAGAACGCTTTTACGTCCTTCCTCATTCCTGAGAAGGACTTTATTTTCTCCGGGATTTCCTCCAACTTGCCAATTAAGATGGAGATAATGGCTTCCGTCGACGCTATGTTGTGCAGGGTTCCTTCTGTTTTTGCCATTTTCAATAGTTTGGTAAGCTTTGCTTTCTGTCTGCTGGCGTCAAAAGCTATTTTAGTGGCATCTTCCGTTTTTATGATGCCCTTCTTTATGTATGGTGGTATGGCAGACGACGGAGCCTTGGAGGGTCCAGGTGATAGGGTAGTGGAGGACATTGATGTATGTAAGGTTCGAGGAGGCGCGACAGGTGACGAACGGGGTATTTGGGACGTCTTCGATGGTGAGATGGTGACGGTCCTGGGGCTGGGTAGCCTCTTTCCCACAGGTGGTGTGTGGTACATTTTGGATTTGTATGTGTTATGACTTTTCCAAGTGGCGAGTGGTGTATAGAAAGTGTGGGAGCAGATTCGTCGATGTGTCAATATGTATATGATCTAAACAAGTGTTTAGAATTTTTAAAAAATTTAAATAAATGCAACAATTTAATTTATTGTTTTCTGTCAGGTCCTGCCTGGAGCGGCTATGGTCTACTACTGTTTCTACTAATTTGGTAAGTATTTTTGCAAAATAGTTAAGATTTTTCCGAAAAAAACAAAAAATTTTTTAAAACTCTACTAGAGTCGACTCTATGATCCAAAATGGTTGTCGTCTCTATCACAGATAGTAGACGTCGACTGACGCCGGTATGTGAAAACCGGCTGTTCCTAGCTCTAAAAGCCGCAAAGATATTAATTTTTTACTAAAATTAAAGATGGCTGCCAAGATGGCGGCCGTCAACTAAAAACTAAGTATAGGGCTGCGCTCTGCTCTCTTTGCCCTTTTATTTGACACCTAGCTCGTCGCTCTACGACCAATAGCTTCCGAGAGACCCCTGGGTCGAGTTTGGGGTAAAAAGGGGATGAAAAAGGGTAAAACCCTATAACTCAGAGACCGTTGGTCGCAGAGTGGTGGTGACTTCGGGGGTTTTGTAGGGGGTCCCGTGATCTACCCGATGGCGCTGTTTCCCGAGTTTGTCAACTCGTGACGCTCTAGGGTAAATTTACCCTACGGTGATGGAAGGGGGCTATGGGGGAACCCCTACAAAGAAATCCCCGTTGTTCTAGCTCCAATAGCTCGGGAGTAGTAGCCCTTCAAAGTTTTCCAAAATGGCGGATCCAAGATGGCGGACAAACTTTGAAGGGCCGTATCTCCGGACCTATTGGCGCTGGAAGGGGGGTGTTTGGGTCCTCCCGGGTCAGTTTCTCGAGGTCTACCTCGCGCGCTACTAAAAATGGGGACAAAAAATCGGTTTGCCCAATCTGAAATTTTGGGGTGGGAGGGGGTGAAGGGGGTCAAAAGACACCCTTCAGTCAAATCCCCACACGAATCGGCCCAATAGGTTGGGAGCAATCGGCCTGCGAACTTTTTCAAAATGGCGGATTCAAGATGGCCGCCACTTTTCAAAAATTCGCCACGCCCAAACTATTGGTCCCAGAGAATCGGGGATTTTTGCTACGTGGTGGGGGGGTCCTTAGCTATCTGGGACACTGGTCGAAAACGCGAAATACCAACAATATGGAATTTTGACCTTTTGACCCACCAGGCCGCAAGAGGGGAGGATTTAAGGCCCTCCTCTGAAAACCCCGACTCTCTAGGCACAATAACTCCCGCGCTATGCCGAAGGTAAAAAATGGTCCCAAAAATTCAAAATGGCCGACCAGAGCGTAAATCGCTAAAAATCTTAGATATAAGGCCTAGAGCCACCTGGTTTTGACTTGGGGACGGTGCCCTAGGTGTAAAGAACCTATGGTGGGCCCGGTTTTGCCCCAAGTTTCAACCCCTACGAGTAACAACACAAAAATTTACAAAAAATTGAATAATTCCTAAAATAAAAACACGAAAAATATGATGTGGGTATCTAAAAATAGGGGACACAGAGCACAATAACATACAATTTAAATCTTATTTCTTACTCTTAAACTCTAAGTACAAATTAAGGGGGAAGTTTCTACCCTTAACTTCAAAAAATCATAAGTCCGGTGTTAATGGACCGTTTTTAAAAAATTTAATTTTAATATATGGGGATTTATGAGACCTTTAAATAAAAAATTTTAGAAAAAATATTTACCTATAAGATTTTTAACTTATGATTTTTGGAAAATTTTGAAATTTTGAAAATGCTATAATTTAAAAACTATCTGACCGATTTTGAAGTCCGACGTGTCGGATGACTCGCCGTGCTGCGCCGCTTCTGCTGAGCTCCTCAAAAACGCCCGGCTGCTCCGGGAAGACTGAGCACGTTTTTTGAGGTTAAGTTGTTTTATCCCTTTTCCTCCTTGGATGTTAGTGGGAAAAATCAGGAACTGCTGCAGGACTGTAGGGGGCGCTAAGGCGCACACGTCGACACCTTCAGATCCCACGCGTCTCGCAAATTGCGGACGCAGTGGTCAAAAAACCGGCGAAATTTCGTCACTTTTTCATGAAACTTTCACTTTTCCACTAATTCTCCTTCGAACTGTGATCCGATTTTTGTGGCACTTTCACTATCGGGTGCGGCTCGTCAGCGCGCAACTTTTGACGTATAGCACTGCTCTGTACGGTTAGAAAAACCCACTATTTTGATTTTTTAAGTGTGGAGCGACACGTGTTTTGCTGCTTACTCGTCGGCGGACTGAGCGCAACTGGGTTAGGTTAGGTTAGGTTAGGTTAGGTTAGGTTAGGTTAGGTTAGGTTAGGTTAGGTTAGGTTAGGTTAGGTTAGGTTAGGTTAGGTTAGGTTAGGTTAGGTTAGGTTAGGTTAGGTTAGGTTAGGTTAGGTTAGGTTAGGTTAGGTTAGGTTAGGTTAGGTTAGGTTAGGTTAGGTTAGGTTAGGTTAGGTTAGGTTAGGTTAGGTTAGGTTAGGTTAGGTTAGGTTAGGTTAGGTTAGGTTAGGTTAGGTTAGGTTAGGTTAGGTTAGGTTAGGTTAGGTTAGGTTAGGTTAGGTTAGGTTAGGTTAGGTTAGGTTAGGTTAGGTTAGGTTAGGTTAGGTTAGGTTAGGTTAGGTTAGGTTAGGTTAGGTTAGGTTAGGTTAGGTTAGGTTAGGTTAGGTTAGGTTAGGTTAGGTTAGGTTAGGTTAGGTTAGGTTAGGTTAGGTTAGGTTAGGTTAGGTTAGGTTAGGTTAGGTTAGGTTAGGTTAGGTTAGGTTAGGTTAGGTTAGGTTAGGTTAGGTTAGGTTAGGTTAGGTTAGGTTAGGTTAGGTTAGGTTAGGTTAGGTTAGGTTAGGTTAGGTTAGGTTAGGTTAGGTTAGGTTAGGTTAGGTTAGGTTAGGTTAGGTTAGGTTAGGTTAGGTTAGGTTAGGTTAGGTTAGGTTAGGTTAGGTTAGGTTAGGTTAGGTTAGGTTAGGTTAGGTTAGGTTAGGTTAGGTTAGGTTAGGTTAGGTTAGGTTAGGTTAGGTTAGGTTAGGTTAGGTTAGGTTAGGTTAGGTTAGGTTAGGTTAGGTTAGGTTAGGTTAGGTTAGGTTAGGTTAGGTTAGGTTAGGTTAGGTTAGGTTAGGTTAGGTTAGGTTAGGTTAGGTTAGGTTAGGTTAGGTTAGGTTAGGTTAGGTTAGGTTAGGTTAGGTTAGGTTAGGTTAGGTTAGGTTAGGTTAGGTTAGGTTAGGTTAGGTTAGGTTAGGTTAGGTTAGGTTAGGTTAGGTTAGGTTAGGTTAGGTTAGGTTAGGTTAGGTTAGGTTAGGTTAGGTTAGGTTAGGTTAGGTTAGGTTAGGTTAGGTTAGGTTAGGTTAGGTTAGGTTAGGTTAGGTTAGGTTAGGTTAGGTTAGGTTAGGTTAGGTTAGGTTAGGTTAGGTTAGGTTAGGTTAGGTTAGGTTAGGTTAGGTTAGGTTAGGTTAGGTTAGGTTAGGTTAGGTTAGGTTAGGTTAGGTTAGGTTAGGTTAGGTTAGGTTAGGTTAGGTTAGGTTAGGTTAGGTTAGGTTAGGTTAGGTTAGGTTAGGTTAGGTTAGGTTAGGTTAGGTTAGGTTAGGTTAGGTTAGGTTAGGTTAGGTTAGGTTAGGTTAGGTTAGGTTAGGTTAGGTTAGGTTAGGTTAGGTTAGGTTAGGTTAGGTTAGGTTAGGTTAGGTTAGGTTAGGTTAGGTTAGGTTAGGTTAGGTTAGGTTAGGTTAGGTTAGGTTAGGTTAGGTTAGGTTAGGTTAGGTTAGGTTAGGTTAGGTTAGGTTAGGTTAGGTTAGGTTAGGTTAGGTTAGGTTAGGTTAGGTTAGGTTAGGTTAGGTTAGGTTAGGTTAGGTTAGGTTAGGTTAGGTTAGGTTAGGTTAGGTTAGGTTAGGTTAGGTTAGGTTAGGTTAGGTTAGGTTAGGTTAGGTTAGGTTAGGTTAGGTTAGGTTAGGTTAGGTTAGGTTAGGTTAGGTTAGGTTAGGTTAGGTTAGGTTAGGTTAGGTTAGGTTAGGTTAGGTTAGGTTAGGTTAGGTTAGGTTAGGTTAGGTTAGGTTAGGTTAGGTTAGGTTAGGTTAGGTTAGGTTAGGTTAGGTTAGGTTAGGTTAGGTTAGGTTAGGTTAGGTTAGGTTAGGTTAGGTTAGGTTAGGTTAGGTTAGGTTAGGTTAGGTTAGGTTAGGTTAGGTTAGGTTAGGTTAGGTTAGGTTAGGTTAGGTTAGGTTAGGTTAGGTTAGGTTAGGTTAGGTTAGGTTAGGTTAGGTTAGGTTAGGTTAGGTTAGGTTAGGTTAGGTTAGGTTAGGTTAGGTTAGGTTAGGTTAGGTTAGGTTAGGTTAGGTTAGGTTAGGTTAGGTTAGGTTAGGTTAGGTTAGGTTAGGTTAGGTTAGGTTAGGTTAGGTTAGGTTAGGTTAGGTTAGGTTAGGTTAGGTTAGGTTAGGTTAGGTTAGGTTAGGTTAGGTTAGGTTAGGTTAGGTTAGGTTAGGTTAGGTTAGGTTAGGTTAGGTTAGGTTAGGTTAGGTTAGGTTAGGTTAGGTTAGGTTAGGTTAGGTTAGGTTAGGTTAGGTTAGGTTAGGTTAGGTTAGGTTAGGTTAGGTTAGGTTAGGTTAGGTTAGGTTAGGTTAGGTTAGGTTAGGTTAGGTTAGGTTAGGTTAGGTTAGGTTAGGTTAGGTTAGGTTAGGTTAGGTTAGGTTAGGTTAGGTTAGGTTAGGTTAGGTTAGGTTAGGTTAGGTTAGGTTAGGTTAGGTTAGGTTAGGTTAGGTTAGGTTAGGTTAGGTTAGGTTAGGTTAGGTTAGGTTAGGTTAGGTTAGGTTAGGTTAGGTTAGGTTAGGTTAGGTTAGGTTAGGTTAGGTTAGGTTAGGTTAGGTTAGGTTAGGTTAGGTTAGGTTAGGTTAGGTTAGGTTAGGTTAGGTTAGGTTAGGTTAGGTTAGGTTAGGTTAGGTTAGGTTAGGTTAGGTTAGGTTAGGTTAGGTTAGGTTAGGTTAGGTTAGGTTAGGTTAGGTTAGGTTAGGTTAGGTTAGGTTAGGTTAGGTTAGGTTAGGTTAGGTTAGGTTAGGTTAGGTTAGGTTAGGTTAGGTTAGGTTAGGTTAGGTTAGGTTAGGTTAGGTTAGGTTAGGTTAGGTTAGGTTAGGTTAGGTTAGGTTAGGTTAGGTTAGGTTAGGTTAGGTTAGGTTAGGTTAGGTTAGGTTAGGTTAGGTTAGGTTAGGTTAGGTTAGGTTAGGTTAGGTTAGGTTAGGTTAGGTTAGGTTAGGTTAGGTTAGGTTAGGTTAGGTTAGGTTAGGTTAGGTTAGGTTAGGTTAGGTTAGGTTAGGTTAGGTTAGGTTAGGTTAGGTTAGGTTAGGTTAGGTTAGGTTAGGTTAGGTTAGGTTAGGTTAGGTTAGGTTAGGTTAGGTTAGGTTAGGTTAGGTTAGGTTAGGTTAGGTTAGGTTAGGTTAGGTTAGGTTAGGTTAGGTTAGGTTAGGTTAGGTTAGGTTAGGTTAGGTTAGGTTAGGTTAGGTTAGGTTAGGTTAGGTTAGGTTAGGTTAGGTTAGGTTAGGTTAGGTTAGGTTAGGTTAGGTTAGGTTAGGTTAGGTTAGGTTAGGTTAGGTTAGGTTAGGTTAGGTTAGGTTAGGTTAGGTTAGGTTAGGTTAGGTTAGGTTAGGTTAGGTTAGGTTAGGTTAGGTTAGGTTAGGTTAGGTTAGGTTAGGTTAGGTTAGGTTAGGTTAGGTTAGGTTAGGTTAGGTTAGGTTAGGTTAGGTTAGGTTAGGTTAGGTTAGGTTAGGTTAGGTTAGGTTAGGTTAGGTTAGGTTAGGTTAGGTTAGGTTAGGTTAGGTTAGGTTAGGTTAGGTTAGGTTAGGTTAGGTTAGGTTAGGTTAGGTTAGGTTAGGTTAGGTTAGGTTAGGTTAGGTTAGGTTAGGTTAGGTTAGGTTAGGTTAGGTTAGGTTAGGTTAGGTTAGGTTAGGTTAGGTTAGGTTAGGTTAGGTTAGGTTAGGTTAGGTTAGGTTAGGTTAGGTTAGGTTAGGTTAGGTTAGGTTAGGTTAGGTTAGGTTAGGTTAGGTTAGGTTAGGTTAGGTTAGGTTAGGTTAGGTTAGGTTAGGTTAGGTTAGGTTAGGTTAGGTTAGGTTAGGTTAGGTTAGGTTAGGTTAGGTTAGGTTAGGTTAGGTTAGGTTAGGTTAGGTTAGGTTAGGTTAGGTTAGGTTAGGTTAGGTTAGGTTAGGTTAGGTTAGGTTAGGTTAGGTTAGGTTAGGTTAGGTTAGGTTAGGTTAGGTTAGGTTAGGTTAGGTTAGGTTAGGTTAGGTTAGGTTAGGTTAGGTTAGGTTAGGTTAGGTTAGGTTAGGTTAGGTTAGGTTAGGTTAGGTTAGGTTAGGTTAGGTTAGGTTAGGTTAGGTTAGGTTAGGTTAGGTTAGGTTAGGTTAGGTTAGGTTAGGTTAGGTTAGGTTAGGTTAGGTTAGGTTAGGTTAGGTTAGGTTAGGTTAGGTTAGGTTAGGTTAGGTTAGGTTAGGTTAGGTTAGGTTAGGTTAGGTTAGGTTAGGTTAGGTTAGGTTAGGTTAGGTTAGGTTAGGTTAGGTTAGGTTAGGTTAGGTTAGGTTAGGTTAGGTTAGGTTAGGTTAGGTTAGGTTAGGTTAGGTTAGGTTAGGTTAGGTTAGGTTAGGTTAGGTTAGGTTAGGTTAGGTTAGGTTAGGTTAGGTTAGGTTAGGTTAGGTTAGGTTAGGTTAGGTTAGGTTAGGTTAGGTTAGGTTAGGTTAGGTTAGGTTAGGTTAGGTTAGGTTAGGTTAGGTTAGGTTAGGTTAGGTTAGGTTAGGTTAGGTTAGGTTAGGTTAGGTTAGGTTAGGTTAGGTTAGGTTAGGTTAGGTTAGGTTAGGTTAGGTTAGGTTAGGTTAGGTTAGGTTAGGTTAGGTTAGGTTAGGTTAGGTTAGGTTAGGTTAGGTTAGGTTAGGTTAGGTTAGGTTAGGCTAGGTTAGGTTAGGTTAGGTTAGGTTAGGTTAGGTTAGGTTAGGTTAGGTTAGGTTAGGTTAGGTTAGGTTAGGTTAGGTTAGGTTAGGTTAGGTTAGGTTAGGTTAGGTTAGGTTAGGTTAGGTTAGGTTAGGTTAGGTTAGGTTAGGTTAGGTTAGGTTAGGTTAGGTTAGGTTAGGTTAGGTTAGGTTAGGTTAGGTTAGGTTAGGTTAGGTTAGGTTAGGTTAGGTTAGGTTAGGTTAGGTTAGGTTAGGTTAGGTTAGGTTAGGTTAGGTTAGGTTAGGTTAGGTTAGGTTAGGTTAGGTTAGGTTAGGTTAGGTTAGGTTAGGTTAGGTTAGGTTAGGTTAGGTTAGGTTAGGTTAGGTTAGGTTAGGTTAGGTTAGGTTAGGTTAGGTTAGGTTAGGTTAGGTTAGGTTAGGTTAGGTTAGGTTAGGTTAGGTTAGGTTAGGTTAGGTTAGGTTAGGTTAGGTTAGGTTAGGTTAGGTTAGGTTAGGTTAGGTTAGGTTAGGTTAGGTTAGGTTAGGTTAGGTTAGGTTAGGTTAGGTTAGGTTAGGTTAGGTTAGGTTAGGTTAGGTTAGGTTAGGTTAGGTTAGGTTAGGTTAGGTTAGGTTAGGTTAGGTTAGGTTAGGTTAGGTTAGGTTAGGTTAGGTTAGGTTAGGTTAGGTTAGGTTAGGTTAGGTTAGGTTAGGTTAGGTTAGGTTAGGTTAGGTTAGGTTAGGTCAGGTTAGGTTAGGTTAGGTTAGGTTAGGTTAGGTTAGGTTAGGTTAGGTTAGGTTAGGTTAGGTTAGGTTAGGTTAGGTTAGGTTAGGTTAGGTTAGGTTAGGTTAGGTTAGGTTAGGTTAGGTTAGGTTAGGTTAGGTTAGGTTAGGTTAGGTTAGGTTAGGTTAGGTTAGGTTAGGTTAGGTTAGGTTAGGTTAGGTTAGGTTAGGTTAGGTTAGGTTAGGTTAGGTTAGGTTAGGTTAGGTTAGGTTAGGTTAGGTTAGGTTAGGTTAGGTTAGGTTAGGTTAGGTTAGGTTAGGTTAGGTTAGGTTAGGTTAGGTTAGGTTAGGTTAGGTTAGGTTAGGTTAGGTTAGGTTAGGTTAGGTTAGGTTAGGTTAGGTTAGGTTAGGTTAGGTTAGGTTAGGTTAGGTTAGGTTAGGTTAGGTTAGGTTAGGTTAGGTTAGGTTAGGTTAGGTTAGGTTAGGTTAGGTTAGGTTAGGTTAGGTTAGGTTAGGTTAGGTTAGGTTAGGTTAGGTTAGGTTAGGTTAGGTTAGGTTAGGTTAGGTTAGGTTAGGTTAGGTTAGGTTAGGTTAGGTTAGGTTAGGTTAGGTTAGGTTAGGTTAGGTTAGGTTAGGTTAGGTTAGGTTAGGTTAGGTTAGGTTAGGTTAGGTTAGGTTAGGTTAGGTTAGGTTAGGTTAGGTTAGGTTAGGTTAGGTTAGGTTAGGTTAGGTTAGGTTAGGTTAGGTTAGGTTAGGTTAGGTTAGGTTAGGTTAGGTTAGGTTAGGTTAGGTTAGGTTAGGTTAGGTTAGGTTAGGTTAGGTTAGGTTAGGTTAGGTTAGGTTAGGTTAGGTTAGGTTAGGTTAGGTTAGGTTAGGTTAGGTTAGGTTAGGTTAGGTTAGGTTAGGTTAGGTTAGGTTAGGTTAGGTTAGGTTAGGTTAGGTTAGGTTAGGTTAGGTTAGGTTAGGTTAGGTTAGGTTAGGTTAGGTTAGGTTAGGTTAGGTTAGGTTAGGTTAGGTTAGGTTAGGTTAGGTTAGGTTAGGTTAGGTTAGGTTAGGTTAGGTTAGGTTAGGTTAGGTTAGGTTAGGTTAGGTTAGGTTAGGTTAGGTTAGGTTAGGTTAGGTTAGGTTAGGTTAGGTTAGGTTAGGTTAGGTTAGGTTAGGTTAGGTTAGGTTAGGTTAGGTTAGGTTAGGTTAGGTTAGGTTAGGTTAGGTTAGGTTAGGTTAGGTTAGGTTAGGTTAGGTTAGGTTAGGTTAGGTTAGGTTAGGTTAGGTTAGGTTAGGTTAGGTTAGGTTAGGTTAGGTTAGGTTAGGTTAGGTTAGGTTAGGTTAGGTTAGGTTAGGTTAGGTTAGGTTAGGTTAGGTTAGGTTAGGTTAGGTTAGGTTAGGTTAGGTTAGGTTAGGTTAGGTTAGGTTAGGTTAGGTTAGGTTAGGTTAGGTTAGGTTAGGTTAGGTTAGGTTAGGTTAGGTTAGGTTAGGTTAGGTTAGGTTAGGTTAGGTTAGGTTAGGTTAGGTTAGGTTAGGTTAGGTTAGGTTAGGTTAGGTTAGGTTAGGTTAGGTTAGGTTAGGTTAGGTTAGGTTAGGTTAGGTTAGGTTAGGTTAGGTTAGGTTAGGTTAGGTTAGGTTAGGTTAGGTTAGGTTAGGTTAGGTTAGGTTAGGTTAGGTTAGGTTAGGTTAGGTTAGGTTAGGTTAGGTTAGGTTAGGTTAGGTTAGGTTAGGTTAGGTTAGGTTAGGTTAGGTTAGGTTAGGTTAGGTTAGGTTAGGTTAGGTTAGGTTAGGTTAGGTTAGGTTAGGTTAGGTTAGGTTAGGTTAGGTTAGGTTAGGTTAGGTTAGGTTAGGTTAGGTTAGGTTAGGTTAGGTTAGGTTAGGTTAGGTTAGGTTAGGTTAGGTTAGGTTAGGTTAGGTTAGGTTAGGTTAGGTTAGGTTAGGTTAGGTTAGGTTAGGTTAGGTTAGGTTAGGTTAGGTTAGGTTAGGTTAGGTTAGGTTAGGTTAGGTTAGGTTAGGTTAGGTTAGGTTAGGTTAGGTTAGGTTAGGTTAGGTTAGGTTAGGTTAGGTTAGGTTAGGTTAGGTTAGGTTAGGTTAGGTTAGGTTAGGTTAGGTTAGGTTAGGTTAGGTTAGGTTAGGTTAGGTTAGGTTAGGTTAGGTTAGGTTAGGTTAGGTTAGGTTAGGTTAGGTTAGGTTAGGTTAGGTTAGGTTAGGTTAGGTTAGGTTAGGTTAGGTTAGGTTAGGTTAGGTTAGGTTAGGTTAGGTTAGGTTAGGTTAGGTTAGGTTAGGTTAGGTTAGGTTAGGTTAGGTTAGGTTAGGTTAGGTTAGGTTAGGTTAGGTTAGGTTAGGTTAGGTTAGGTTAGGTTAGGTTAGGTTAGGTTAGGTTAGGTTAGGTTAGGTTAGGTTAGGTTAGGTTAGGTTAGGTTAGGTTAGGTTAGGTTAGGTTAGGTTAGGTTAGGTTAGGTTAGGTTAGGTTAGGTTAGGTTAGGTTAGGTTAGGTTAGGTTAGGTTAGGTTAGGTTAGGTTAGGTTAGGTTAGGTTAGGTTAGGTTAGGTTAGGTTAGGTTAGGTTAGGTTAGGTTAGGTTAGGTTAGGTTAGGTTAGGTTAGGTTAGGTTAGGTTAGGTTAGGTTAGGTTAGGTTAGGTTAGGTTAGGTTAGGTTAGGTTAGGTTAGGTTAGGTTAGGTTAGGTTAGGTTAGGTTAGGTTAGGTTAGGTTAGGTTAGGTTAGGTTAGGTTAGGTTAGGTTAGGTTAGGTTAGGTTAGGTTAGGTTAGGTTAGGTTAGGTTAGGTTAGGTTAGGTTAGGCTAGGTTAGGTTAGGTTAGGTTAGGTTAGGTTAGGTTAGGTTAGGTTAGGTTAGGTTAGGTTAGGTTAGGTTAGGTTAGGTTAGGTTAGGTTAGGTTAGGTTAGGTTAGGTTAGGTTAGGTTAGGTTAGGTTAGGTTAGGTTAGGTTAGGTTAGGTTAGGTTAGGTTAGGTTAGGTTAGGTTAGGTTAGGTTAGGTTAGGTTAGGTTAGGTTAGGTTAGGTTAGGTTAGGTTAGGTTAGGTTAGGTTAGGTTAGGTTAGGTTAGGTTAGGTTAGGTTAGGTTAGGTTAGGTTAGGTTAGGTTAGGTTAGGTTAGGTTAGGTTAGGTTAGGTTAGGTTAGGTTAGGTTAGGTTAGGTTAGGTTAGGTTAGGTTAGGTTAGGTTAGGTTAGGTTAGGTTAGGTTAGGTTAGGTTAGGTTAGGTTAGGTTAGGTTAGGTTAGGTTAGGTTAGGTTAGGTTAGGTTAGGTTAGGTTAGGTTAGGTTAGGTTAGGTTAGGTTAGGTTAGGTTAGGTTAGGTTAGGTTAGGTTAGGTTAGGTTAGGTTAGGTTAGGTTAGGTTAGGTTAGGTTAGGTTAGGTTAGGTTAGGTTAGGTTAGGTTAGGTTAGGTTAGGTTAGGTTAGGTTAGGTTAGGTTAGGTTAGGTTAGGTTAGGTTAGGTTAGGTTAGGTTAGGTTAGGTTAGGTTAGGTTAGGTTAGGTTAGGTTAGGTTAGGTTAGGTTAGGTTAGGTTAGGTTAGGTTAGGTTAGGTTAGGTTAGGTTAGGTTAGGTTAGGTTAGGTTAGGTTAGGTTAGGTTAGGTTAGGTTAGGTTAGGTTAGGTTAGGTTAGGTTAGGTTAGGTTAGGTTAGGTTAGGTTAGGTTAGGTTAGGTTAGGTTAGGTTAGGTTAGGTTAGGTTAGGTTAGGTTAGGTTAGGTTAGGTTAGGTTAGGTTAGGTTAGGTTAGGTTAGGTTAGGTTAGGTTAGGTTAGGTTAGGTTAGGTTAGGTTAGGTTAGGTTAGGTTAGGTTAGGTTAGGTTAGGTTAGGTTAGGTTAGGTTAGGTTAGGTTAGGTTAGGTTAGGTTAGGTTAGGTTAGGTTAGGTTAGGTTAGGTTAGGTTAGGTTAGGTTAGGTTAGGTTAGGTTAGGTTAGGTTAGGTTAGGTTAGGTTAGGTTAGGTTAGGTTAGGTTAGGTTAGGTTAGGTTAGGTTAGGTTAGGTTAGGTTAGGTTAGGTTAGGTTAGGTTAGGTTAGGTTAGGTTAGGTTAGGTTAGGTTAGGTTAGGTTAGGTTAGGTTAGGTTAGGTTAGGTTAGGTTAGGTTAGGTTAGGTTAGGTTAGGTTAGGTTAGGTTAGGTTAGGTTAGGTTAGGTTAGGTTAGGTTAGGTTAGGTTAGGTTAGGTTAGGTTAGGTTAGGTTAGGTTAGGTTAGGTTAGGTTAGGTTAGGTTAGGTTAGGTTAGGTTAGGTTAGGTTAGGTTAGGTTAGGTTAGGTTAGGTTAGGTTAGGTTAGGTTAGGTTAGGTTAGGTTAGGTTAGGTTAGGTTAGGTTAGG
This sequence comes from Chrysoteuchia culmella, assembly GCA_910589605.1. Taxonomy (NCBI): domain Eukaryota; kingdom Metazoa; phylum Arthropoda; class Insecta; order Lepidoptera; family Crambidae; genus Chrysoteuchia; species Chrysoteuchia culmella. The sequence continues at coordinate 28,273 of CAJUUR010000015.1, forward strand.
TTAGGTTAGGTTAGGTTAGGTTAGGTTAGGTTAGGTTAGGTTAGGTTAGGTTAGGTTAGGTTAGGTTAGGTTAGGTTAGGTTAGGTTAGGTTAGGTTAGGTTAGGTTAGGTTAGGTTAGGTTAGGTTAGGTTAGGTTAGGTTAGGTTAGGTTAGGTTAGGTTAGGTTAGGTTAGGTTAGGTTAGGTTAGGTTAGGTTAGGTTAGGTTAGGTTAGGTTAGGTTAGGTTAGGTTAGGTTAGGTTAGGTTAGGTTAGGTTAGGTTAGGTTAGGTTAGGTTAGGTTAGGTTAGGTTAGGTTAGGTTAGGTTAGGTTAGGTTAGGTTAGGTTAGGTTAGGTTAGGTTAGGTTAGGTTAGGTTAGGTTAGGTTAGGTTAGGTTAGGTTAGGTTAGGTTAGGTTAGGTTAGGTTAGGTTAGGTTAGGTTAGGTTAGGTTAGGTTAGGTTAGGTTAGGTTAGGTTAGGTTAGGTTAGGTTAGGTTAGGTTAGGTTAGGTTAGGTTAGGTTAGGTTAGGTTAGGTTAGGTTAGGTTAGGTTAGGTTAGGTTAGGTTAGGTTAGGTTAGGTTAGGTTAGGTTAGGTTAGGTTAGGTTAGGTTAGGTTAGGTTAGGTTAGGTTAGGTTAGGTTAGGTTAGGTTAGGTTAGGTTAGGTTAGGTTAGGTTAGGTTAGGTTAGGTTAGGTTAGGTTAGGTTAGGTTAGGTTAGGTTAGGTTAGGTTAGGTTAGGTTAGGTTAGGTTAGGTTAGGTTAGGTTAGGTTAGGTTAGGTTAGGTTAGGTTAGGTTAGGTTAGGTTAGGTTAGGTTAGGTTAGGTTAGGTTAGGTTAGGTTAGGTTAGGTTAGGTTAGGTTAGGTTAGGTTAGGTTAGGTTAGGTTAGGTTAGGTTAGGTTAGGTTAGGTTAGGTTAGGTTAGGTTAGGTTAGGTTAGGTTAGGTTAGGTTAGGTTAGGTTAGGTTAGGTTAGGTTAGGTTAGGTTAGGTTAGGTTAGGTTAGGTTAGGTTAGGTTAGGTTAGGTTAGGTTAGGTTAGGTTAGGTTAGGTTAGGTTAGGTTAGGTTAGGTTAGGTTAGGTTAGGTTAGGTTAGGTTAGGTTAGGTTAGGTTAGGTTAGGTTAGGTTAGGTTAGGTTAGGTTAGGTTAGGTTAGGTTAGGTTAGGTTAGGTTAGGTTAGGTTAGGTTAGGTTAGGTTAGGTTAGGTTAGGTTAGGTTAGGTTAGGTTAGGTTAGGTTAGGTTAGGTTAGGTTAGGTTAGGTTAGGTTAGGTTAGGTTAGGTTAGGTTAGGTTAGGTTAGGTTAGGTTAGGTTAGGTTAGGTTAGGTTAGGTTAGGTTAGGTTAGGTTAGGTTAGGTTAGGTTAGGTTAGGTTAGGTTAGGTTAGGTTAGGTTAGGTTAGGTTAGGTTAGGTTAGGTTAGGTTAGGTTAGGTTAGGTTAGGTTAGGTTAGGTTAGGTTAGGTTAGGTTAGGTTAGGTTAGGTTAGGTTAGGTTAGGTTAGGTTAGGTTAGGTTAGGTTAGGTTAGGTTAGGTTAGGTTAGGTTAGGTTAGGTTAGGTTAGGTTAGGTTAGGTTAGGTTAGGTTAGGTTAGGTTAGGTTAGGTTAGGTTAGGTTAGGTTAGGTTAGGTTAGGTTAGGTTAGGTTAGGTTAGGTTAGGTTAGGTTAGGTTAGGTTAGGTTAGGTTAGGTTAGGTTAGGTTAGGTTAGGTTAGGTTAGGTTAGGTTAGGTTAGGTTAGGTTAGGTTAGGTTAGGTTAGGTTAGGTTAGGTTAGGTTAGGTTAGGTTAGGTTAGGTTAGGTTAGGTTAGGTTAGGTTAGGTTAGGTTAGGTTAGGTTAGGTTAGGTTAGGTTAGGTTAGGTTAGGTTAGGTTAGGTTAGGTTAGGTTAGGTTAGGTTAGGTTAGGTTAGGTTAGGTTAGGTTAGGTTAGGTTAGGTTAGGTTAGGTTAGGTTAGGTTAGGTTAGGTTAGGTTAGGTTAGGTTAGGTTAGGTTAGGTTAGGTTAGGTTAGGTTAGGTTAGGTTAGGTTAGGTTAGGTTAGGTTAGGTTAGGTTAGGTTAGGTTAGGTTAGGTTAGGTTAGGTTAGGTTAGGTTAGGTTAGGTTAGGTTAGGTTAGGTAGGTTAGGTTAGGTTAGGTTAGGTTAGGTTAGGTTAGGTTAGGTTAGGTTAGGTTAGGTTAGGTTAGGTTAGGTTAGGTTAGGTTAGGTTAGGTTAGGTTAGGTTAGGTTAGGTTAGGTTAGGTTAGGTTAGGTTAGGTTAGGTTAGGTTAGGTTAGGTTAGGTTAGGTTAGGTTAGGTTAGGTTAGGTTAGGTTAGGTTAGGTTAGGTTAGGTTAGGTTAGGTTAGGTTAGGTTAGGTTAGGTTAGGTTAGGTTAGGTTAGGTTAGGTTAGGTTAGGTTAGGTTAGGTTAGGTTAGGTTAGGTTAGGTTAGGTTAGGTTAGGTTAGGTTAGGTTAGGTTAGGTTAGGTTAGGTTAGGTTAGGTTAGGTTAGGTTAGGTTAGGTTAGGTTAGGTTAGGTTAGGTTAGGTTAGGTTAGGTTAGGTTAGGTTAGGTTAGGTTAGGTTAGGTTAGGTTAGGTTAGGTTAGGTTAGGTTAGGTTAGGTTAGGTTAGGTTAGGTTAGGTTAGGTTAGGTTAGGTTAGGTTAGGTTAGGTTAGGTTAGGTTAGGTTAGGTTAGGTTAGGTTAGGTTAGGTTAGGTTAGGTTAGGTTAGGTTAGGTTAGGTTAGGTTAGGTTAGGTTAGGTTAGGTTAGGTTAGGTTAGGTTAGGTTAGGTTAGGTTAGGTTAGGTTAGGTTAGGTTAGGTTAGGTTAGGTTAGGTTAGGTTAGGTTAGGTTAGGTTAGGTTAGGTTAGGTTAGGTTAGGTTAGGTTAGGTTAGGTTAGGTTAGGTTAGGTTAGGTTAGGTTAGGTTAGGTTAGGTTAGGTTAGGTTAGGTTAGGTTAGGTTAGGTTAGGTTAGGTTAGGTTAGGTTAGGTTAGGTTAGGTTAGGTTAGGTTAGGTTAGGTTAGGTTAGGTTAGAGTTAGGTTAGGTTAGGTTAGGTTAGGTTAGGTTAGGTTAGGTTAGGTTAGGTTAGGTTAGGTTAGGTTAGGTTAGGTTAGGTTAGGTTAGGTTAGGTTAGGTTAGGTTAGGTTAGGTTAGGTTAGGTTAGGTTAGGTTAGGTTAGGTTAGGTTAGGTTAGGTTAGGTTAGGTTAGGTTAGGTTAGGTTAGGTTAGGTTAGGTTAGGTTAGGTTAGGTTAGGTTAGGTTAGGTTAGGTTAGGTTAGGTTAGGTTAGGTTAGGTTAGGTTAGGTTAGGTTAGGTTAGGTTAGGTTAGGTTAGGTTAGGTTAGGTTAGGTTAGGTTAGGTTAGGTTAGGTTAGGTTAGGTTAGGTTAGGTTAGGTTAGGTTAGGTTAGGTTAGGTTAGGTTAGGTTAGGTTAGGTTAGGTTAGGTTAGGTTAGGTTAGGTTAGGTTAGGTTAGGTTAGGTTAGGTTAGGTTAGGTTAGGTTAGGTTAGGTTAGGTTAGGTTAGGTTAGGTTAGGTTAGGTTAGGTTAGGTTAGGTTAGGTTAGGTTAGGTTAGGTTAGGTTAGGTTAGGTTAGGTTAGGTTAGGTTAGGTTAGGTTAGGTTAGGTTAGGTTAGGTTAGGTTAGGTTAGGTTAGGTTAGGTTAGGTTAGGTTAGGTTAGGTTAGGTTAGGTTAGGTTAGGTTAGGTTAGGTTAGGTTAGGTTAGGTTAGGTTAGGTTAGGTTAGGTTAGGTTAGGTTAGGTTAGGTTAGGTTAGGTTAGGTTAGGTTAGGTTAGGTTAGGTTAGGTTAGGTTAGGTTAGGTTAGGTTAGGTTAGGTTAGGTTAGGTTAGGTTAGGTTAGGTTAGGTTAGGTTAGGTTAGGTTAGGTTAGGTTAGGTTAGGTTAGGTTAGGTTAGGTTAGGTTAGGTTAGGTTAGGTTAGGTTAGGCTAGGTTAGGTTAGGTTAGGTTAGGTTAGGTTAGGTTAGGTTAGGTTAGGTTAGGTTAGGTTAGGTTAGGTTAGGTTAGGTTAGGTTAGGTTAGGTTAGGTTAGGTTAGGTTAGGTTAGGTTAGGTTAGGTTAGGTTAGGTTAGGTTAGGTTAGGTTAGGTTAGGTTAGGTTAGGTTAGGTTAGGTTAGGTTAGGTTAGGTTAGGTTAGGTTAGGTTAGGTTAGGTTAGGTTAGGTTAGGTTAGGTTAGGTTAGGTTAGGTTAGGTTAGGTTAGGTTAGGTTAGGTTAGGTTAGGTTAGGTTAGGTTAGGTTAGGTTAGGTTAGGTTAGGTTAGGTTAGGTTAGGTTAGGTTAGGTTAGGTTAGGTTAGGTTAGGTTAGGTTAGGTTAGGTTAGGTTAGGTTAGGTTAGGTTAGGTTAGGTTAGGTTAGGTTAGGTTAGGTTAGGTTAGGTTAGGTTAGGTTAGGTTAGGTTAGGTT
>CAJUUR010000016.1:2500-15000 GCA_910589605.1 Chrysoteuchia culmella
GAACATGGGAGGGTGGAAGGAGGGTAGAGGACGGAGTAATAGAAAGAAAGGAAATACAGAAAAATAGAAAAGAAAGGAAAATGAAAAGAAGAGATAGAGAAGTTTGTATCGGGAGCGGAGAGCTTTGTGAAGGCGCTGCACATCACAAGACCACGGCTCAATCCGCTGGACCATAGTCCACCCGATCCTTGATGCGCCTGGACATAACTCGAGTCCGCCCGGTGGTTGGTGTCGCCTTGGACCTTTCTCCGGTCGTAGTGGGTTCGGCAGTTGAAGCAGCACATCTTGGATTTCTCGCCCTTGTTCGGGCACTCGCTGAAGGCGTGGTTTTCGGAGCAGTGGAGGCAGACCTCCACTTTACTCGTGCACTTGCTGCGTATGTGGCCAAACTCCATGCAGCGGTAACACTGCATGAAGGGCGAGAATTCCTCAGCATGCACACGGGCGTAGTCCACGTTGACCTTTTGGGCCTTGATGATTGCCTTGAAGGCACGTGTCGAAACCAGCAGAACCGCATTATAAAGAGCTGCGTTTCTATTTTTACGCTCAAATTTGTAAATGATCTCATCAGGGGTAGAGGCATCACGGATGCTAGGGTTTTGGTTACGGATGTGAAGGACCAGATCTTCTCGTTTGATATCCTTCGGGATCCCCTTGAGGACAACCATGGGTTTCAGTAGTCTCGCGGGTTCCGCGGTGATATTGTTCGCGGAAGCGGATGGAGTGCCAAGCTTCTTCATTGCGGTATCGAGGTGTTCGGTCTTGTCGAACTCGACACGGACCTTTCCACCGGAGATGCGAAGGACTTTCGCTGGGGCGAAGTTGAGGCTCTTGAAATCCATGGTCTTGCTGAAGCCCGTGATTATCTGTTCAGGGGTGACGCTATCCATCTTGCCCGCAAGTATAATGGCCGGCTTGGTCTTCGCCGTCTGCGGGACAGGTTTTGACTTCGGGATAGATGATGAAGGTTGACGTGGGGCACTGTTTCTTCCAGCGACAGCAGCGTAACTGGTGGAAGCCGTCTTATCGGGGTGTTGTTTAGGCGCTTGGGTGGTCAGAACTTTAAGTTGTTTCTCCATTGTGTCCATCTTGGAGGTTAAGGTGGAGAGGGCCTGAGCAATGGAGTCGGTTTGTGCTGCAGGAGCGGTGGAAGACGGGATCGTGGTCTTCGATGACGCGGTCTTTGGTCCGGGATCACATTCGTAGATCGTGAGATCGCAAAGGGTTACGATGCGGACCTTTTGGTCCTTGTTAAGGCTCGCCCCTTTGCCTCTCTGGGAGCTCTCCACAAGGGTCTTAATCTCTTCTGCATAACTTCGAATAGAGGCGAAGGACCCATGGCAGACCGGGTCTCCTTCGTCCTCGGGGTTCGACGCAATTTCGTCGTCGCGCGGGCCGAATCGGCTGCCGGGCATATAAGCCATGAAGTTGTTATCGTATTCCTCGTAGTCCGACATGATGTTAATCGCATGCGCATACGGTGTTTCGCGATGGGATGTTGTTAGCCGGTCTAGGTCACTGCGTTACCGTGAACCTAGCCGTTTCCAGGGGGCGCCGCGGGGAGGCCAACATCCAAACCCCCCGGTTAGGTTAGGTTAGGTTAGGTTAGGTTAGGTTAGGTTAGGTTAGGTTAGGTTAGGTTAGGTTAGGTTAGGTTAGGTTAGGTTAGGTTAGGTTAGGTTAGGTTAGGTTAGGTTAGGTTAGGTTAGGTTAGGTTAGGTTAGGTTAGGTTAGGTTAGGTTAGGTTAGGTTAGGTTAGGTTAGGTTAGGTTAGGTTAGGTTAGGTTAGGTTAGGTTAGGTTAGGTTAGGTTAGGTTAGGTTTTTTTTTTTTATTAAACTTATTTGATTTCACCAGATAGAAGAGTTAAAATCATGCCAGACAATGTGTTCTCGATAGCAGATGGGAGTCAAAGATCGCACATCGCTATTTGATACAATGGTACGATAGTCGACTCCCTCAGATACAACAAAGGAAGTTGTTTTGAAACTGATTTACAAAATTTATATGTTAAATACTACAAAGTGAAATATGTATTAGCAAAATAGAGTTTGGTTTCCGGTATATAAAGTTATTTAGATTACAGAGTGATAGAACTTAGAGACAAACAAAGGTATGATGAGAATGTTGTGGTGTGATGAAGCGTCAGTCCTCCACGCCGTAGTCTATCTTCTCGCGGACCTTAATCAGCATGGCCTTCACGCGAGGGCACTTGGTGGAAGTAGCGCGGTGGGCGGTATTATCTTTACCTTTAAACTTAGCGTTGTGTGTCTTGCAGTTCAGACACACCGATTTTTTGGCGTCACCCTTGACCGGACATTGCTCCAAATCGTGCGTTCCCGTACAATGGGAGCAAGTCTCGGTGTTTGCACTGCATTTATTCCGCGTGTGTCCGAACTGCAGACACTTAAAACACTGAAGAAAGGGGCTAAATTCTTCGCAATGAACGCGTAAGTAGTCGACGTTGATCTTCGAGAGGTTGATCATGGCGTGGAAGACTGGGGGACTGACTATATAAACGGCATTATAAAGTTTATCATTACGGTTTTTACGCTCAAATCTGAATGAAATGTCGTTCTCATCTTTAGCAGCGGATTGTATAGAAGGATTTTGCCGGAGGATTAAATCCTTTAATTCTTCTTGAGGGATGTCCTTGGAGACCCCCTTCAAGATCACCATGGGCTTGAGTTTTCTCGACGCCTCTGCATTGAGGTTGGGGTCCTTAGCCAGTCTCTTTAAAGTTTCGGATCTCTGCTCCTCGGAATCGAACTCGACCCGAAACTTGAGCTTGGAAAGAGACTGGACTCTGGCTGGAGCATAATTCAGCGACTTGAAATCAGCAGCAGTGCGAAAGCTTCTTAAGCAGTGCGAAAGCTTCTTATTGTATCCTCTCTGGAAGCGGATTCGTTTTTGTGAGAGACAATGATCGAAGGTTTAGAGACGGGTTTTGCGGTTGAAGTAGATTTAGGTGTGTTTACAGAAGCTATAGATGCGTAAGAAGGCTTGATTGCAGAAGGCGGTGTTTGTTGTAGTACGGGAAGTTTCTTTAATTCGTCCTGGATCGATTGTCGAACGATCGTCGTGATGGTTTCAACGGTGAGAGGTGGTGAGGCACCAGAAGCAGTTTGTGAACCTGTGGAGGTTGTTGGTGCATCCTTGGGTTTAGTTGAACTAGCAAAGCACGTTGTGACAGTCATGTTGCACAACTGAACGATGCGAGCCTTTTGATCTCGGTTAAGGCTAGCACCTTTGCCCTTCTGGGAGCCCTCAACAAGAAGCTTAATTTCTTCTACGAAGTTTTGTATTTTCGCGAAGGACCCATAGCACTTCGGGTCTCCTTCATCCTCGGAACTGGATTCCGAAACAGGGCAATATACCCCTCCAGGCATGTAGTCCGCAAAGAATTGATCGTCTTCCATGATGGTTATTCGCTGCAAACACGAAGTCAGTTGTTCGCAGAGGGATGGTTTTAGCCGGGCTAGGACACTGCGTTACCGTGTACCTAGTTACCGTTTCCAGGGAGCGCCGCGGGGAGGCAACCATCCAACCCCCCGGTTAGGTTAGGTTAGGTTAGGTTAGGTTAGGTTAGGTTAGGTTAGGTTAGGTTAGGTTAGGTTAGGTTAGGTTAGGTTAGGTTAGGTTAGGTTAGGTTAGGTTAGGTTAGGTTAGGTTAGGTTAGGTTAGGTTAGGTTAGGTTAGGTTAGGTTAGGTTAGGTTAGGTTAGGTTAGGTTAGGTTAGGTTAGGTTAGGTTAGGTTAGGTTAGGTTAGGTTAGGTTAGGTTAGGTTAGGTTAGGTTAGGTTAGGTTAGGTTAGGTTAGGTTAGGTTAGGTTAGGTTAGGTTAGGTTAGGTTAGGTTAGGTTAGGTTAGGTTAGGTTAGGTTAGGTTAGGTTAGGTTAGGTTAGGTTAGGTTAGGTTAGGTTAGGTTAGGTTAGGTTAGGTTAGGTTAGGTTAGGTTAGGTTAGGTTAGGTTAGGTTAGGTTAGGTTAGGTTAGGTTAGGTTAGGTTAGGTTAGGTTAGGTTAGGTTAGGTTAGGTTAGGTTAGGTTAGGTTAGGTTAGGTTAGGTTAGGTTAGGTTAGGTTAGGTTAGGTTAGGTTAGGTTAGGTTAGGTTAGGTTAGGTTAGGTTAGGTTAGGTTAGGTTAGGTTAGGTTAGGTTAGGTTAGGTTAGGCTAGGTTAGGTTAGGTTAGGTTAGGTTAGGTTAGGTTAGGTTAGGTTAGGTTAGGTTAGGTTAGGTTAGGTTAGGTTAGGTTAGGTTAGGTTAGGTTAGGTTAGGTTAGGTTAGGTTAGGTTAGGTTAGGTTAGGTTAGGTTAGGTTAGGTTAGGTTAGGTTAGGTTAGGTTAGGTTAGGTTAGGTTAGGTTAGGTTAGGTTAGGTTAGGTTAGGTTAGGTTAGGTTAGGTTAGGTTAGGTTAGGTTAGGTTAGGTTAGGTTTTTTTTTTTTTTTTTTTTTTTTTTTTTTTTTTAGGACTATTATTTTCTTAGATTTGGGTTTTATTGGTTGAAAAAGGCGGTGAAAATGGGTTTGAATGACTTTAAGATCAGAATGTTCATTGAGACGATCCACGTCCCTTTCCGAACTGCGATTCCATACAGAACGGGGTGAGGGAACATGGGAGGGTGGAAGGAGGGTAGAGGACGGAGTAATAGAAAGAAAGGAAAGACAGAAAAATAGAAAAGAAAGGAAAATGAAAAGAAGAGATAGAGAAGTTTGTATCGGGAGCGGAGAGCTTTGTGAAGGCGCTGCACATCACAAGACCACGGCTCAATCCGCTGGACCATAGTCCACCCGATCCTTGATGCGCCTGGACATAACTCGCACGCGGGGACAAGATGACGAGTCCGCCCGGTGGTTGGTGTCGCCTTGGACCTTTCTCCGGTCGTAGTGGGTTCGGCAGTTGAAGCAGCACATCTTGGATTTCTCGCCCTTGTTCGGGCACTCGCTGAAGGCGTGGTTTTCGGAGCAGTGGAGGCAGACCTCCACTTTACTCGTGCACTTGCTGCGTATGTGGCCAAACTCCATGCAGCGGTAACACTGCATGAAGGGCGAGAATTCCTCCGCATGCACACGGGCGTAGTCCACGTTGACCTTTTGGGCCTTGATGATTGCCTTGAAGGCACGTGTCGAAACCAGCAGAACCGCATTATAAAGAGCTGCGTTTCTATTTTTACGCTCAAATTTGTAAATGATCTCATCAGGGGTAGAGGCATCACGGATGCTAGGGTTTTGGTTACGGATGTGAAGGACCAGATCTTCTCGTTTGATATCCTTCGGGATCCCCTTGAGGACAACCATGGGTTTCAGGAGTCTCGCGGGTTCAGCGGTGATATTGTTCGCGGAGGCGGATGGAGTGCCAAGCTTCTTCATTGCGGTATCGAGGTGTTCGGTCTTGTCGAACTCGACACGGACCTTTCCACCGGAGATGCGAAGGACTTTCGCTGGGGCGAAGTTGAGGCTCTTGAAATCCATGGTCTTGCTGAAGCCCGTGATTATCTGTTCAGGGGTGACGCTATCCATCTTGCCTGCAAGTATGATGGCCGGCTTGGTCTTCGCCGTCTGCGGGACAGGTTTTGACTTCGGGATAGATGATGAAGGTTGACGTGGGGCACTGTTTCTTCCAGCGACAGCAGCGTAACTGGTGGAAGCCGTCTTATCGGGGTGTTGTTTAGGCGCTTGGGTGGTCAGAACTTTAAGTTGTTTCTCCATTGTGTCCATCTTGGAGGTTAAGGTGGAGAGGGCCTGAGCAATGGAGTCGGTTTGTGCTGCAGGAGCGGTGGAAGACGGGATCGTGGTCTTCGATGACGCGGTCTTTGGTCCGGGATCACATTCGTAGATCGTGAGATCGCAAAGGGTTACGATGCGGACCTTTTGGTCCTTGTTAAGGCTCGCCCCTTTGCCTCTCTGGGAGCTCTCCACAAGGGTCTTAATCTCTTCTGCATAACTTCGAATAGAGGCGAAGGATCCATGGCAGACCGGGTCTCCTTCGTCCTCGGGGTTCGACGCAATTTCGTCGTCGCGCGGGCCGAATCGGCTGCCGGGCATATAAGCCATGAAGTTGTTATCGTATTCCTCGTAGTCCGACATGATGTTAATCGCATGCGCATACGGTGTTTCGCGATGGGATGTTGTTAGCCGGTCTAGGTCACTGCGTTACCGTGAACCTAGCCGTTTCCAGGGGGCGCCGCGGGGAGGCCAACATCCAAACCCCCCGGTTAGGTTAGGTTAGGTTAGGTTAGGTTAGGTTAGGTTAGGTTAGGTTAGGTTAGGTTAGGTTAGGTTAGGTTAGGTTAGGTTAGGTTAGGTTAGGTTAGGTTAGGTTAGGTTAGGTTAGGTTAGGTTAGGTTAGGTTAGGTTAGGTTAGGTTAGGTTAGGTTAGGTTAGGTTAGGTTAGGTTAGGTTAGGTTAGGTTAGGTTAGGTTAGGTTAGGTTAGGTTAGGTTAGGTTAGGTTAGGTTAGGTTAGGTTAGGTTAGGTTAGGTTAGGTTAGGTTAGGTTAGGTTAGGTTAGGTTAGGTTAGGTTAGGTTAGGTTAGGTTAGGTTAGGTTAGGTTAGGTTAGGTTAGGTTAGGTTAGGTTAGGTTAGGTTAGGTTAGGTTAGGTTAGGTTAGGTTAGGTTAGGTTAGGTTAGGTTAGGTTAGGTTAGGTTAGGTTAGGTTAGGTTAGGTTAGGTTAGGTTAGGTTAGGTTAGGTTAGGTTAGGTTAGGTTAGGTTAGGTTAGGTTAGGTTAGGTTAGGTTAGGTTAGGTTAGGTTAGGTTAGGTTAGGTTAGGTTAGGTTAGGTTAGGTTAGGTTAGGTTAGGTTAGGTTAGGTTAGGTTAGGTTAGGTTAGGTTAGGTTAGGTTAGGTTAGGTTAGGTTAGGTTAGGTTAGGTTAGGTTAGGTTAGGTTAGGTTAGGTTAGGTTAGGTTAGGTTAGGTTAGGTTAGGTTAGGTTAGGTTAGGTTAGGTTAGGTTAGGTTAGGTTAGGTTAGGTTAGGTTTTTTTTTTTTTTTTTTTTTTTTTTTTTTTTTTCTATGCTCCCCGATCATAGTTCATCAGGACTTTGTTTTTCTGGTTACTCTTGCATACTAGTTCTCGCTTTTATCCTGCTCGTACTTTCATTCCTCATACTTTGTCTTTCTTGCATTCGTCTCTCTTTTGCACTTTAACTGGTGGGAAGGCCAGCCTATTTATTACCTATCTTTTTGTTTTCTTTCTTTATTTATTAAATACACATGGGTAAATAAATTGGTACATTTTCCATTTTCTTCGTTATTTTACATATTTCTTGTTTTACATTAAATTATTGTTACTGTTGTTGTTACTTTTACATTTCTTTTTACTATTTTTATTACATTATATTATTTTTACTTCTTGTACATTGAATTTTACTATGGTTAATACTATTTTGTTATTACTTGCAACTATTGTTATTACATTTACATTTCTCATTTCTATTATTATTACATTTTGTTATTTTACTACTTTTATACATTTCATTTAAATTATTTCTTACTGTTTTACATCTTTCTTAAGTCTATGACTTATGCACTATTTCTTAAATTCTAATGGTTACATTTTCTTTCTTTTGTATTTTGAGCTTTTACTCAAACATTTCTTTGCTTGTTGTTATTACATATATTTCATTCTCTTTATGTCTTTTATAACATATTTTATCCTAATTTCCTAATTTCTTATATAATTTGTGTACCTATGTTATTATCATGTACTATATTTACTATGCTTATTTTTTTGTTACTTATATCTAGATGTATATACATTTGCATGGCCTATTTGAACTAGTAATATTTATTTATTTTAATTAAAACTACGTATCTCTATTTTCCTTGATCATATTTACTATTATTGTTTACTACTATATTCCGTTTGTAGTGTCTTTGCTATATTTTGTGTTTTGTGTTTGTATAATGTTTCCTATCGTGGTGCTTCGTGACTGTTCATGCTCTTGGGTGGTTGCAGATCGTTGGTTTCCCACTTGTTTTAGCTTGGCTTTCTTAATTGCGAGATTTTTGCTCACTAAAAACCTGGTAATTATCGCGTCATTTCCAGGGTAGGTGGGATTGCTAGTGATTTGGAGTGACCTCCGCAAGCCGAGGTCTGCAAAATACATTTTGTTTTCTCGGTTTGTTTTGGTCACTCCTTCGTTTGTGACTCTGCTTGTCCCAACTCCCTGGGTTTCGGCTTTCTTGTTGCTACTTTTGGGCTGGCTGTTGTTTGTGCCTAACTCAACGATTTGCAACCCTCCCAGAATTTGACTGCAAGTGTTTGTATTGCCACGAGGCGCCTTCCCTACTTTATTTTTAATGGTCCTTCCCTTTTGAGTAACTCTAATATCGATTATCTTGAAACTCACCTTAGCAGTATGCTACTCTAGAGCGGGCCAGCTTGTCCCACTTTTCCCTCACCGGGCAACAACTACTAAAGGTGTTGTGGTCTCTGTCCTCCAAGCTGGCCCGTTCGCAGTTCCGGCATGAGGGGGGGCTCTCCTTTTCCGTACAGGCAGCGTACACGTGGTTTCCCCCGCAATGGCTGCAGCTGTCCTGCTGCTCCTGGCAGACCCGCTTGATGTGGCCGTAGCCCAAGCAGCGGGAGCACTGGATGATGGGGGACTGGTCCTCCACTCTGGAGATTCCCCATTGTAGTTGGACCGTCCCCGTCTCTGTCAGCTGCTGCCATATCTTGGGGGTCACCTTTACTACCACGTGCGCCACGTGCGGATTTCTGGTTTTCTTCTCGTATATTACTTCGACTTGCTCTTTCGTCTCTCTATTCTTGTCTATCAGTTTTTCTGCGTTTCTTCTTATCGCTTCTTCCACTTGCTCTTTCTTCTTGTCCCCCCTTACATATCTGACAACTACTAGTGGATGTTTGTTCTTGGCCCTTTCTATTTTTAGGGTTTTGTCCCTTTCTAGCTTTACCTGTAGTTTCTCAATCTCTTTCTCGTCTTCACAGCCAATAATTACTTTTTGGTCTTTTGCCTTCCTTATCTTTTGTACTTTTATCCACTCCCCGTCGGCGCCAGCGTCCGCCGTCTTCCTGACCGCGTCCATAACCTGGTCGCTGGTCAGTGCGGCGTCGGTCGACGCTACGATGATGGAGTGGAGAGTCTTGGACTGTGGCGGTTTATGCCGTCCCTCTGCCAAGACTCCGGCGTACGTTGTCGTCATTGACTTTTCCGGTATCCCTTTTCTTTCTATCTTCTCTATTTTTTCTACTATTGTCTTCTTTGTATTTTCTTGATTTTGTAGTGTCTTTTCTGTATTTTCCTTTGTTTCCACTAGTAGCTTCTCTATAGCCTCCAACCTTTTCGCGGTTTCTTCTTGGAATTTGTTCTTATTTCCGGTCTTATTTGGTTCTTCTTCTTTCTCTATCTCTTTTCCCTTAAGGTTTCCTTCTGTTTTTTCTTCCATGTCTCTTAGCCTTTCCACCAATTCCAAGACCATTTCCATCAACTCAGTAGATTCCTTCTGAATCGCAGCTTTGTCCTCTTTTGTTACGGACTTATGTGTAGGGCTGGTCTCAAGAGCCTTTTTTATTCTCTCTTTCGCCCTCTTTGCTATCTCGCCTATTTGCTCCGTGGATAAGGCTGGTAGGAGGTGGACTATTCCAATTCCTCCTTCAGTTTTGCTTGAGGTTTGTTTTTGGTTTGGCGGTGACTTATAACTAACCGCTTCCTCCCTTATGTTCTTTTTGTTTATTATTAAGTTGTTCATTTTACTGCTTAATGAGGACAGCAGGTCAAGGGGTTGATGATGTGACTAGAGTAAAGTTCAAATCCTATACTAATTAAATATATGTATTATTAAATTGAATAAACGAATAAAATTGATAAAATAATTTAATAAAATAATTATTTGACTAGAAACGAAATGACTAATTAAAATTAAATAAAACAAAATTTAATTTTAATTACATAAAAAAAATTTATGTTATTTGTGTATTAAAATTGTTGTGTTTTGAATACTTATGTATATAGCAAAGACACTTGGGGGCAACTTGTCAGTACTCAATTTAATATTTGCTTTACAGTACTGGTCCTGTTTTAGATTTTGCAAGAGTAAAGTGCAAATCAATTTCAGTCAAAAATTTGATTTAAAGAATTCTTTCTTTAAAGTTAATTAATAATAAAATAAAACGATAGTTAAAGTTTCCTACAAACTAATTTCCTAGCCTCAATAGAGGTCTAGGTGTCCTAATAAAATATTTAACAAAATAAAAAGTAATAATTGACCGATTAAAATTGGAATTAAAATATTAAAATATTGAATTTAAATAAATTAAAATGTCCTAAAAGCTAAATTCCTGGCCTCAATAGAGGTCCAGGTGTCTTATCCTAATTTAAAACGTTTGTAAAAGTTTTAAAAGTCAATAGAATTTAAGTTAAAGTAAAATAAAAAATAAAAATTTAAAAATTTTAAAATAATGAATTTAAATAATTTAAAATGTCCTAAAAACTAAGTTCCTGGCCTCAATAGAGGTCCAGGTGTCCTTATCCTAATTTAAAAAGTTTGTAAAAGTTGTATAATTGTCAATAAAATTTAAATTAAAATAAAATTTTAAATTTCAAAATAAATTAAAAGTCAAAAATTTATTGGTTAAAAATTGTCAAAAATATACCTAAAACTATGCCTGCCCTCAAAAGAGGTGTAGGTGGTCCTAAAACTAGTTTTTCCTTCCAAAAGTTGAAGGGAAATTTGTCCAGAAAAAACTTATTTTCAATTTTAATTTTCTCTACAGGCTCTATGTAGAGTCCTGTCTGTGTGTATCCGTCTCCAAATTTTTCCCTGGTCAAGGAAATCCAAATTTTAATCAAATCGGCCCGATAGTTTCTGAGTTGTGACCCGGGCAGTTATAGGGGTGAATTAGGGTAGTTGGGGAGGGTGGGTTTTTTGTGGGGTTGGGTAGGGTCAATGATTCTAATCAATTGCTGCGAAGAGACCAAGTGCCTAGCACTTATAGTTTCCCTGTTACAGCAATTGATCAGTATCCTATAGGACGAGGTGAGGGGATGGGGTGGGGGGTAATTAAGGGTGGTGGGTTTTTGGTGTGAGGTGATAGGGACGGTGACTTTGGTCGATTGCTACCAAGGAACTGTGCTCCCAGCACTTGTAGTTTTAGAGCAATCGATCAATTTCCCGGAGGGCGGGGTGAGGGGTTGGGGGGGGTGTTTGGGGTGGTGGTTTTATGATGGGAAGTGGTAGGGATGGTGATTTTGATCAACTCCTGTAAAGGAACTATGTGCCTCGGGCTTATAGTTATCCTGTTATAGGAGTCGATCACTATCACTATATTATTTTGGGGTAGAGGGTAGGGGGTTGTGAGTGGGGGGGATCGCGTGTCCACTAAGGGTTTTCACCCGCGGTTCTACGAACCGCTAGAGGCCGAATTTGAAGTCAAAAACAGCCCCGGATGCGTAGTTTCGGAGATAGCGGGTGCCTACCCCTGTGACTGGGAATCGAACCTGGGAAGGGTGGGGTTTTTAGAGGGTTGGATTTTGGATGGGATGGGTAATGTTACTGCTCAGGATCACTTTCTTCTAAGGGACCCTGTGTGACAACGTTGGATTTCAGGTGGTAAATTGAATTTGAAACCGAATTGAAAATAAGTTTTATACTCTGGACACCGGTGTCTAGGTCAGATTTTCTAGTTTTTAGTCTTTAATATCTCCGGAAGTATCCGGCTCGTTAAAATGAAATTTTGTGGGGAGGCTAATTTTAGCCTTCTTAATGCAGTGGTGAAGTTAATTTCCGGATAACTTCCGGTTTCGGTTTCGTTAACTCCCAGACACGAAAAAAGCGAAGGTGAGTTATTGGAATATTTTGGATATGGTTGAGTAGCCGAACCAGCTGTGAAAATTTAGAACTTTTGAATTTTGATAAGGGCCGAGATTTTTCGAAAAAAGGTTTGTTTAGGGGTGCAGTCGAGTTTTTATTTTCCAAAACTTCGGGAAGACGGCGCTCGGAAACTGTAGACAGTTCCCTGAAACTAACTTCAGGGTGTTACAGTTGGGAGTCCGCTCTTCAATATGGTCTCGCCGGCCGAAGCTTTGGGAAACAAAAAGCGAGTGAAATTCAGCTTTCCAAAATTTTTCCGCGCCAAAAGTGACTGACCACTTTATAAGATGTTTTATATCTCCCGAAGTACTCGGTCGATTTGGCCGAAATTTTTTGTGGGGTCCTACTTTTGATTACTCTACAATATGGCGTGGTCAGTTTCCGGATAAGTTCCGGTTCCGGGCAACTTTCCGGAAGCGATTCTAGGGGTTGCAGCAACCCTCGCACACAAAATTATTTTTCGCTGCTACCCTTATTCTCGCTTCTATGACGTAAACCCTTCCGCCAGCGCTGAGTCTATTTTTAGATAGGGTTTCGCAATCCGGCGAAGCCACGCCCACTGGGCGTGATACGCGGGCCTGCGCCGGGGCGACTTCGAGGGGCTCGCGCTCGGAGGGGTATTGGCTTTAAGCTAAGCTTCAAACGGTTTTGGATAGGGGAGAAATAGGGCTTC
>CAJUUR010000017.1:0-27708 GCA_910589605.1 Chrysoteuchia culmella
AAAAAAAAAAAAAAGGTTAGGTTAGGTTGGGGTGCTGGTCGGATAACCTCCTCGTGGTGCACCCTGGGCGCCATCGCAAGTATCATTGCGGTGGTCGCGAATAATCCGACGTCATACCGTAACCCAGTACGTGGTGCTGGGCCGGGGGCCGCCGCCTTTTATATGCGGGGGCTGCGTGGAGTAAACCACTATAATAAATCAAAGACCAAACCGGAACCCTGTACATGGTGCAGGACCGGGGGCCGCCGCCTTTTGTTATGCGGGGGCCACGAGGAGAAAACCTCTATAAAAAACCTTAAAGTCCCGGCATTTGAGGACGTGGTGTCGGGGCGCCCGTTTTGGGAGGCTGGCATAGGTGGTCAGTTGTGAACGCCACCCCTGGATATCTCCCGACCTCCAGGGTGTAATAGGGTTACCCGGGTACAGGGGTCTCTGCCCGGGCGGACCGCATATTTCCCCCATACTCGTGGGAATCAGATGGAAAATATAGATAGTGAAACCTTTTTTGACGACGGGTCCGAGACGGACGGAGCTTATGATGACGGCTTTAGACGGCCGAAGAAGTTGAAGAAGTCACCATACGTGCGACTTACGCGACTACAATCTCGTGTCGCTAGACAAGTTACGCAAGGAGAAGGGAGCAGAAGCAGACGATCGTCGTGGTCATCTTGCGCCACTGTTTCTGCAGACGAAGAAGACTCGGAAGCTTCAGAGTCACAAGGACGCAACCGGATACGACCTAAGTCGCCTGAGTCGGGAGACGGTGACCTTGTGAGCAATGTTGCGCCTGAAGCCCCCGAGAAGGAAGACGTCCTCGCTGTCCCTACACCTTCCAATCCAGGGACACCAACTAAGCGCGGAAGGGGCCGACCACCAGTTACAGGAGAGTTTATTGGTGTTGGACGAGCTAGGCAGGAGTTAGCCGCAGCCCGACGGGCTCAGCAACGTAAAGAGGCAGAACTAGTGGCCGAGAAGGAAATAATAGAGAAAGCGCGGCGTCTCATACCACCGCGCGACCTCAGTACGGCTCGGAAAACCGCTGACTGGCGAAGCATGCCTATAGCAGAAGTTTGTGAAAAACTCTGTGATACTGCTGACGTAATTACTGATGTGGCAAACAGATCAGGCCACCTAAAGGGGACATTTGTCCGTACCCTAAAGGACGCAGCGGCCCAATTCAAAGAGGCACTGGCAGAATTGCCAAAACGGACTGATAGCGACGAACTCGCCAAACTAGGGGAAAAATACCAGACGATGCGCTCGGACTTTGCCCGATTACAGACGTCGTACTTCGAGACACGTCAAGACAATGACGGACTTAGAGCGGAGGTTGAGCTGCTCAAGCGAGAAGTGGCCATGCTGAAGAAGAAAGGGTCTACGGTATGCGCGAATTGCTCAGGTGTTACCGGTGGGAAGTGTAGCAACGAGACGGAACGCCTTCTATCGGAAATGAAGAGCAAACTTGATGGGCTGGAAGAGAGGCTCTTACTGAACCCTGTCCGACACTCACCATCCGCCGCTGACCGAGCTAGCCCAGAGCCGGAATTTTCGCAGTTTATGTCTTTTGTGGAGTCGGCGGCTGCCGCGACACCCAGCGTACCTCAGGTGCGCGAGGCTATCCCATCTGCCACACAGGGTTCTGTCCCTGCTCCCACGAAGAAGACAAAAAATCAGAAGAGGAACGAGCAGAGGGCGAAAAAGAAGAAGGAGCAGAGGGCCAATAAGAAGGCGATGTCCACTTCGGCCCCACAAGTCACAAACGAGGAACTCGCACTGCCTACTCCCGCGGTCCGCGAAAACGAATGGCAAGAAGTTAGACCTAGGCGTGCCAAGCCGGCTCAAGCGCAGGACCAGGCAGCAGCACCTCCGTCTACCAAACCTAAGACAACGAAGAAGACGCAGCCCAAAACACCAAAGCTACGTCCCCCGCAAACGGCCGCCGTAGTTATTAAGCTGCGGCCTGAAGCGGAGAAGGGTGGTGCTACCTATGCCCAGATACTATTGAAGGCGAAGGGCAAAATAGATTTTGCGGAATATGGACTTCCCGGTGGTCTGCCATTGAAGGTTTCTGCGACGGGCGCTCGGATGGTTCAGCTTCCGGGTGCCGAGTGTTCGAAGAACGCCGATAGGATGGCCGAGAAACTGCGAGAACTTATTGACCCTAACCTGGCTGAGATTTATCGGCCAGAAAAATATGCGGAACTCCGTCTGACAGGATTAGACGACACAGCGACTCCGGAGGAGGTTAGGGACTCCGTCGCCAAGGCAGGAGAATGCTCAGCTGACTCTGTTAGGTGTTCGGATGTCCGACGCAATGGTAACAGCTTGGGTGTTGCATTTGTAAAGTGTCCAGTGGTCGCCGCGAAGAAAATCCAAGAAAGCGGCAAGAGGTTGCTTGTTGGCTGGGTCTCGGCCGGTGTTAAGATCTTACCGTTGAGACCCCTCCGATGTTATCGATGTTTAGAAGTAGGTCATGTACGGGAGGCCTGCCGGAATAACACTGACCGGAGCGAATTATGCTTCCGATGTGGACAGTCCGGCCATAAAGCCAAGACGTGCACGGCCTCGCCTCGTTGTGTAATTTGCGAAACGGCAAATAAAAAGGCAGATCATACTCTTGGGGGCACTGGCTGCAAAGCCCCTCAATCGCACAAGAGAAGAAACAAGAGAAGAAACAAGCCTCAGAGGACAACTGCACAGCCTAACCAACCAGCCAGCCGTGATACGCAAGCCGGAGGACAGGCTGAGAAAATTGCTGAATTAAGCAAATAGTGATGTCGAGACAGGGTGACGGCAAGAGGCCCATACCCTTTGTGCTCGGAGTAGGGGCCGGGCGGCGGAACGGGGAAATTTCCGTCGTCCACTCAGGGCCCCCGTGGTGGATAGGCGCGCTGAGTGTTCCAGCGCGCCACACCTGAGATTGTGGACAGAAAGTCCTACACGAGGAGTCCGAAGGGACAGACGCAGGGCGGGGAATCGGTCGAATGCAACCGCGAAACCCGAGTCCCCGCTTGATGCGTAGAAGGAACACCCCTGGGGTTTTAGTGGAGTACACCACATAACCACCCCCGTCTTCCCCGGACGGGGGGGTATCCGAAGGGATTTCCCCAGGGTCAACAAAAAAAAAAAAAAAGGTTAGGTTAGGTTTTTTTTTTTTTTTTTTTTTTTTTTTTTTTTTTTTTTTTTTTTTTTTATTCTAATACCTCCAACATTATCGGAGACTGTATTTACAAATATCAGGTTTACTCTTTCATACAAGTTCTCGCTATTTTGCTTCTCGCACTTTTATTCCGCATACTACACATTCATTCATCTCCATTCTTACTATAACAGCTGGGATTGCTGCCTATATCTATTTTAAGTTTTACTTTTTATTTTATTTTCTATTTGGGAGACAACTCGACACATTTTCTTTATTTTAACAAATCTTTTAAACTACTTATTTCTATAACAATGTTATTATTTCTAGTTACAATATGGTACTTATTTCTAATTTCATGTTACAATCACTTATTTCTAGTTACAGTTTTTATTTTTCTTAACTTTTCTGCTATTTTTAATTAATCCTAGGTACAATGTTTTCTTATCTCTATTCTTTATTTGCTATTTTCTTATTCTATCTTAATCTCATTTTACTATCTATGGTGCTTGCACAATATTCCACAATATTGGAGCATCATATTTTATTAGTCTATTTTATTTCTATTGTTTGCTTTTCTTACAATTTCTTCGCAATATTTAAGAAAATCCTCTCTATTTTTACCTTTTATTACGTCGCATAGGTTTTCTTTCTTTACATCGAGTTCTAGGATTGATTCTATATTGTATCTTTCTCGGGTAAAGGAGGGACATTCTATTATTAGGTGTAGGGCTGTTTCGTCTACATTCGGGTCGCATACGCACGATGGGTTCTCCTTACACTTAAATCTACATAAGTATTCGGAGAAACCACCGTGCCCTGTCAGAGCCTGCGTCGTCCATTTTGTTGGCTCGAATTTACGGACTGTTTTATATGCCTCTGCAGCATTTGGGAAAAATATCTTTGTGGTGGAAGCCGTCTCACCTATTCTGTATCGTCTGTCCCATTCCTCAAGCGTGATCTGACGCAGCTCTCGCTTGGCGAATGAGACAGGGAAGAGGTCGTATTTGTGCTTTGTTTTTGATTTCTGGGCGGCCTCCCTTGCTAAAGAGTCTGCCCTCTCATTTCCCTCCAAGCCTGCATGTGCTTTGATCCAGAACAGAGCTACATCTTTGTTCTGCTGCGAAATGGCTGTTAGGTTTTCTCTAGTTTTGACAGCAAGAGGGTGGAGGGACGTGAGACACATGACCGTTTGGAGTGCCGCCATTGAGTCACTATAGACGCCGAATGTTTTTGCCGTATGTTTGTGTATTGCTTCGGTAGCTTCGCATATTGCCAGTAGTTCCGCCTGGTAGACCGTGCAGTACGATGGCAGACTAAGCTTAACGGATCGGGTTTCTGCCTCGCCATTCCAAATGGAGAGTGCGGCTCCTACCTTTCCGTCAATCTTACTGCCATCGGTATATATTTTGACTGCGTAGTTTTTGTTTGCATTCAAACTGGTTTCATCTGTGAGGCATATGAACTCCCGGCTGATATGTTTAGCAGGGTGTGGTGTTTCTAGTGCTGAGGTCATTCGCTCGATCTCTCTGTCGCCAAGCCCTGGCAGGGGCTCCCCCCTCTTGATTCTGTACAGTGAGGCCATCTCTTGCACACGTAAATCAAGCGGGAGTATCCCCGCCAGTACCATTGCTGCGTTTAGGGAGACCGTCCGATACGCCTTGCATATTTTTTGGGCAAAGCCTCGCTGCACCGTTCCTAACTGCTTTTGTGTACCTAGCTTTTTGGCTGCCGGCGCCCATACACTAGCCGCATACATAATTATTGGCTCGACGGTTGCCATATATATTGTTCTGATGATTTCTGGGTGCAGGCCCCAACTGACCTTTGCCGCTTTGGTGAGTTGTTTGGATATGTTAATCGCTTTTCTGCACACGCCCGCCACATGCGAGTTGAACGTTAGTTTTTCATCGATGGTAACACCCAGGATTTTTAGTTCCTTGGCTGCTGTTATTGCGATTCCGCCCATGCTCAGGCGTGGGGAGTCAAATTTTAGTTTCCGCGTGATATTTATCGTCTGTGTTTTTTGGGGTGCAAATCTCAATTTATTTTGTGCTCCCCACGCCCGAACACGTTCTAGAACCGAATTTGCCTGGTTTTGTATTGCCGTTCCCGTGTCACCATCGAACACCAGAACAATGTCGTCTGCGAAGGCGTGTGCATAAAAGCTTTGTGTTCCTAACTCTTTTAACAGAGGATCCAACAAAACATTCCACAGTATGGGACCACCTATTGAGCCCTGGATGCAGCCTTTGTTTGTTGGTTTTTCGCACTCCGCCCCACCGTACCTTACTTTGACCTTTCTATTGCTCAGGTAGCTGTCGATCACTTTCCTTAGGTTTTTAGGGCAGTTTAGTTCGGCCAATTGGACTCTAATTGCCGGCCACCATGCGTTGTCGAAGGCGCCCTCAATGTCAAGTGAGACCACTGTAATTAGCTTTTTCTGTTCCAGTTTTGTCCTTATATAAGTTATCATGTCATAGAGAGCGTCTTCGCAGCTCTTTTGGGGCATGAATCCATATTGGCCGGCACTGATCTTAGGCAGAATGTGGTGTTTTATTCTGGACATTGTCATCTTTTCGTAGATTTTCCCTAGTACCGGTAAGAGCCCGATTGGTCTGTAGGATTTGGGGGCCGTGTATGTGTCCTTTCCGGGCTTTCTTAATACTATCACTGTGGCCTCCTTCCACAATCGAGGGAAATAGTGGAGCTCTAGGCATTTATTTACCAGTGCCAAGTATATTTCTGGGTCAGTTTTAATAGCTTGGACACATATGTCTGCTGTGAATCCCTCTGCTCCTGGTGCTTTTTTGGGATTGAAAGACTCCACTGCCATTTTGAGTTCTTCCATTGTGAAAGGTGGGTCGTCTGGGTTTCCGTTTGCATTTTGTGTTTCTGCACTGAGAGTTTCGGCTTTATTTCTTATCTCTTTGTGCCATGTTTCTTCATTTTCCTCTGTGTCTTCGGGATAGAAGGTATCTGCTAGCAGTGCCACCGATTCACTAGCGCTCAGTGTTACGTCACCTTTCTTAAGTGGTATGTCTTCCTCTCTGTTTACAGTTCGTCCTATTACCCTATAAATTCCTTCCCATAGTCCCTCCTTGTCCTGTTTTTCACAAAAACCTTTCCAGCTTTCTATTTGTGCCTTTTTAGCTTCCTTTTCATATGTCTCTTTCTTTTCCAGGTACTTCTCCACTACGCCTGCTCTCCGAACGGGAGCTGCACATCGGATCCTGCGTTTCAGCGTGGCTACTTCTTTCTTCATTGCGGACAGTTCTTCGGTGAACCACGGATTTGTGAGTATATTTTTGGTTTTCTTTTTTGGGATAGCTTCTATGCATGCATTTTCTATTGCTTTGTTGTATTTAATTATTTCTTCTTCTATTTCTTGCGTGTTATTTATTGCCTCTATTTTATTTTTAGTGAGTTCGCTTTCTATTAGATAGTTTTTTAATTTTTCTTTAAATATACTCCATTTTGCTTTTTTAGTGTTGTACTTTCGTGTTGTTCGTTCTATTGTCTTACCTTTAGATTTTTCCAGTTTTATCTCAAATTTTATTCCGTTGTGGTCTGAACTTGTTAGGTCTTCAATTACCTGCCATCTATCGACGCAGCTTAATAGGTCCGACGTGCATGCTGTTACGTCCACGAAGCTGGTGTATCTTTTCCCTCCTCGTATTACATCGAAGGTTGGTATGTTTCCGGTGTTTAATATATATAAGTCGAGTTCGTGTAGGGTGTCTGCCAGCTCCTCCCCGCGGTTATCAATTTCCTTACTACCCCACCATGTGCTCTTTGCATTGGTGTCTCCTCCAATTATAATTTTCTTCGCACCTATCTTCTTGACGATTTTCTTCAGATGGTCTAGGTATGGTTCTATAGGCTGGTCTGGCTCGAAGTAGATAGAGACGACAGCGATGCTCCAGGCTCTTGTACTGGCCTCTATGACCGCAAAGTTTTTTGTAGTAAGGTCTGGGTGTTGAGTGACCGTTATGTCCTGATCAAAGACTGCTATTGCCGCCTTTGTGGGTTCAGGGCCTGAGGACTGGAACAACCTGACGCCTCTCCTACCCTTCATCTCACTTCCAGCTCCTACGTAGGGTTCTTGTATTAGGGCTAGTTTAGTGTCTATTTTTACTGCCTCTACGAAGAATTCGTCGGTGGCGAGTTTCTTACGTTGTAAGTTAGCTTGGAGGACGCAATGCGCTGCTAGTGGAGTTTTTGCCGGGGTTTGTACTGGGGTGCCCTTAGCAATACGCTATAGTTTTCCGCGCTATCCTGTCCCAACGCTTCCTTACAGGGCATTCACTATCGAATGCATTGTGCTCTCCATCGGATTGGGCATTCTTATCTCTCGCACAGTTTTTGCAAGACGGGGGTTCATCCTTTGCTGTGCATGCGCTTTTGAGGTGCAGGCCCCCACAATGGCTACATAAGTTCTCTGTCTCCTTGCAGTAGCGCTTACTGTGGCCATAGCCGAGACATGTTGTACATTGTACAAGGGGCGACTGGTCGGCTACTCTGATTCGATGTATGTGGACATGTATCGTACCGATTTCGATTGCTCTTCTCCATATTGCAGGCGAGGTGGCTATCACAAGGTGTTTCATGAGCGGGTTTCTGGCGTTTTTCCTATATTTTATTTCTAGCCTGATTTCTTTTTCTTCAATGCCCTGGAAGAGATCTTTGTTGTGTCTCCTGATATAGTCAAGAATTTCCTTATCGGAATATACTGTTAAAACATCTTTTAATATCAGGAGAGGGTCTTTGTTACTCATCTCCTCACAGACCAGGTTTTTTCCCGCCTTATCTATCCGTTCTTTTAACTTCTTACGTTCTTCTACTGTCTTACAGCTTAATATTATCTTCCTGTCTTTTGCCTTTCTGACTCTTTCCACTTTGATCCAATCCTCACCTGTGTCCATAGAGCCACGGACTCTTTCCAGGACTTCCTCGCCCGTTTCCTCTTGGTTCGTGGAGGTGATAACCACCGAGTGAAGTGTGTTACCGATGTTGCTCAGTGGTTTGGCCATGCTGTTTGAGGCTACTACGTTCGCATATGACCTGTCGGTCATTACTGTACCGAGTCTCTTTATTTCTACTGTGGCGAGGTCCACCTTGTCTGCCACCACATTAAGTTTCTCCAGCGTTGGTTCAAAGCCATGGCTCTGCACCAGCGTCTGGAGACTGTGGAAATATCCGGCCAAGCTCCGGTCAATGCTCGTTTCCATAGTCTTCATTCGCTCTAGCAGCTCCTCATGCTGTTGGGCGGCACCTCTGCTGGGGGGCTCAGCTTGTTTGCTTGGCGATGTTGGTGGGACGGCGGCTGGCACGTGCGCTTCCGGAATGTGGACTTCGTGGGCCTCGTTCTTCAGCCTGTTTTGTATTTCCCTAAGTTGTTTCAGTGCCGAGGGCGCGCCTGTGTTCAGGAATTCCCTTATATCCTTTCGCATTCCTGGAAACCCTCTTATCTTACTCGGGATATCCTTCAAGAAGTCGGCAATATTCTGAAGAATTTTGTCGTTGCTTTCGCTTACCGTGTCTTTCCCGGCTGGGGTCGTTTTCGGAGAGCCCTTTGGCCTTACTATGTGTGTATTGCGGGCGTCAGTGATAGAGGATGTTGAAGAAGATTCCGGAGTCATATTTAAAATCTTATTTAAAATCTTGGGGTCAGCTTTAGTTGGTACTGCTACTGGAGTTAAGTTTTCTCCAGAGTTCGTCTTACTCCTTTCGTTTATGGCATTTGCCATTTGGCCCACACTGCCCATTTTTGTGTCTAGCGGAGACTTGTGTGGGTTGTGCTTTGTTGGAGTCCTCATGGTACTCATTTCGTTGGAGGTACGCGTCAAGTTAAAAATGAATAAAGTAAAATATAATTATATTAAATTTGTATAAGTTGTAAAATGCTAGAAGTTGTAGGTAAGTGTACAGTGTCGGTTAAGAAGTTTTGATGTCGACGCCTGCGCGGACTTACGTTTTCTTAATTCTAATTAGTAAAAACAAAAAAATTTTTTGGAAATTTTCCAATGTGTGCAAAAAATAGCAATGGTTTGATTTTGGTATGTAGAGTCGCTAAAAATGACTCTACTTCTCTATATTTTTGCTAAGTCAGTGGGGGTGGCAAAATACACCCAACAGTGAAAACCGCGTATTTTTTCGAATTTTTCCGGCAAAGTTATGTCTTATTTGGCTAAAAACAAAATGGCTGCCAAAATGGCTGCCGTCACCTAAAAACTAAGTCGCGGACCCGGTAGAGCTCCGCGAGCCCTATGCTACGACCCCAAGAACGGGGCTCTGCGGCCAATAGATCCCGAGTAGACCCCTGGGGAAAATTTGGGGTAAAACGGGGGTGAATCGGGGCAAGCCCGATATCTCGGGAACTATCCGCCGGAGCACACCGGTTCTTTTGGGACTTCCGTAGGGCTTCCCCTTACCTACCCAAAAATGTGCTTGGGCAAAATAATTTACCCAAGTAGTCCTAGGGCAAGTTTGCCCAAGGGTGGTGGTAGAGGGGGTTTGGGGAAACTCCACGGAAAGATCCCCAGTCCTCTAGCCCCAATAATTTGGGAGCTATGGCTATCCTAAATTTCCAAAATGGCGGATCCAAGATGGCGGACCAATTTTAGGATAGCTGTAGCTCCGGCCCTATTGGTGCTAGGAAGACGGCGTTTGGGTCTTCCCGGGGTAGCTTTATGAGGTCTACCTCGCGCGCTCCTAAAAACGGGGGGCAAAATTAAAGTTGCCCAATTTTAAAATTAGGGGGGGGAGGGGAAGCGGGGGGATCAGACGAGCCCCTAGGATAAATCCCCGTCCAAATTGGACCAGTAGTTTGGGAGATATGGGCCTTTTTCTGAAAACAAAATGGCGATTAAAAATGGCCGCCGGAATTTCAAAAAATCCTAGCGCCCAAACTACCGGCCGTAGAGACTCGGGGTTTTTTGCGTCGTGGTGGGGGGGTCGAAAATTACCTCTGTAGGTGCACAGATTCTCTATACAGACATCATATGTCGCATAGGGTTGTGACCCCACCAGGGCGCAAGAGGGGGGTTTTTAAGGCCCTCCTGTGGAAACCCCGACTCTCTAGGGTTGGTATTTACGGAGATATACCGTGGGGAAATTTTGCCCCAAAAAATTAAAGATGGCCGCCGGTTGGGTCAAACTCAAATAAAGAGATAGGGCGACCTGGTTTGGGCTTGGATGTGTTGCCCAAGGTGTTCTAAGGCCTATGGCAGCCTCGGCCAACCCCTAAAACACACCCCTAACAAAGGACACAAAAAATACACATAAAAATTACAATAAAAATTAAACGAGTGGGGCTAAAAATCTAAAACTTATACTAAAAATACTGCTGTACCTAGGCTATACACATTTAAAGTTTTGGGTCAATCGGACCATAAATCAGCGAGAAAAGCCTGGGGGTAAAAACCTCCCCTATGTTCAAACAATTTTCCTGGTCAAGATTTATAAGTTATTTGAAAAAATTTTCCGGAAATATCAACCTATTAATTAGGCCTAAATAATAAAAATGTTTAACCTGAAGGGTTTCATACTAAAATTTTTCAGGAAAATTGTTTGAAAATTTGAGAAAATTAAAATTAAATATCTTCCCTTGGTTTGGTCCGATTTTCTTGCTTGACACGTCGGGTGACTCGCCTCGACGTCCTCCTTCCGCCTGTCGTCCTCGCGCTGCTCCAAGTTGTCCGGATCTGCGACCTCGTGGTTGAAAAACCACGTGTTTTTCCCCTTTTGCCTTCAATAACTCCTGGGATTCCAGGAGTTGAGGGGAGCTGATGATGTCTTCTTGTAGCGCGCGCAAAGGCGCACAAACGGTGTCACGGAGTCGAGGAAGTCCCTCGTGGATTCCCCGCAATAAGCGGAAAACTGATGCTATTTTCCTTGTTTAGAGGTTATATTTCACTTTTTCGGGAATAACTTCACAAGCACTTTGCCGATTTCTAAACTTTTTTCACTTTCGTGTAGAGCGCGAAAATGCGCAACTTTTGATGTATAGCACTCTGCGATCGCGTCGAAAAAACCCACTTTTTCGAATTTTTTACGCGGAGCGAGATGCGTTTCGTGCGAGTTCTGGGTCGCAACTGGTTAGGTTAGGTTAGGTTAGGTTAGGTTAGGTTAGGTTAGGTTAGGTTAGGTTAGGTTAGGTTAGGTTAGGTTAGGTTAGGTTAGGTTAGGTTAGGTTAGGTTAGGTTAGGTTAGGTTAGGTTAGGTTAGGTTAGGTTAGGTTAGGTTAGGTTAGGTTAGGTTAGGTTAGGTTAGGTTAGGTTAGGTTAGGTTTTTTTTTTTTTTTTTTTTTTAATTTTATTTGGTTTCGCTTGTTACAATGGCTATTCACAATTTTTAAAAGTTAAAGTTGTTTCTTATCTGGTGGGCAACGAAGCCAGGCGTCGCTATTTGATACGACCGTCCCAACTCCGTTCCCCTCAATACATCAAAGTATAGTTAGGTGTTAATTAGTTTTACAGAGAATGATTTGCATAAAAGATATTTTTTTTTACAGAAAGAGTTAAGTGAATTGGAAAGATTTAGGTGGGACACAAAATGATAATTTACAGAAAAATAGAAGATAATAAAAGATGGAATTAGTTTTCCATGCCATAATCGATCCGCTGTTGGACCTTAATGAGCATGGCTTTCACGCGAGGACATTTTGCAGATGTGGCGCGGTGCTGTGTGTTGTCCTTTCCTTTAAATCGCGCGTTGTGCGTCTTGCAGTTCAGGCACATGGACTTTTTGGGGTCTTCTTTAGTCGGACAGTGATCCAAGTCGTGCGTTTCCGCACAGTGAGGACACGTCGCGACTTTGGAGGAGCATTTATTCTTCGTGTGTCCGAACTGCAGACACGTAAAGCACTGGAGGAAAGGACTGAATTCTTCAGCGTGTACTCGCATGTAGTCCACGCTGATCTTGCAAAGGTCGATTATGGCACGGAAAACGGTTGGTGAGACAATGAACACGGCATTATATAATTTCTCATTTCGATTTTTTCTTTCGAATCTAAAGTTGAGGTCATTATCTTCATCTTGGATCGCAGCTTTCACGGAGGGGTTTTGCTGAAGGATCAAGGCCTTGAGATCTTGGTTTGAGACTTCTTTTGATATTCCCTTCAGGATTATCATGGGCTTCAGCTTCTTCGCGGTTTCAGTGGTGAGGTTCGGGTCTTTGTCCAGCCGCTTTAAAGTTTCCGCCTTCTGCTCTTCGGAGTCGAACTCCACGCGGAACTTGAGCTTCGAAAGTTGCTGGACTCGGGATGGTGCAAAGTTCAGAGTTTTAAAATCCGCAGCAGAGCGGAAGGAGCGAATAGTCTCTTCACGGGTTGCAGTTTCTTTCTTATGTGCTACAATTATAGCGGGTTTAGTTGGTGCAGGTGTGCTGATTGCAGGTGTTTTAGCAGGTCTGTCGTTATGTTTGGATGCTATTGCAGCATACGACAATGGTCTTGTTTCACAGATGGGAGTTTTCAGGATCGGGTAGTTTTTAAGTTCTTCCTTGAGAGAAGCGCGCACGATCTCGGTGACTTTCTCGGCGGTGAGTCCAGTAGAGGGTGAAGAAGATGCGGGAGGAGTTTTCTCTTTGGATGAAGTAGAGCTAGCGTAACATGTTGTTACGGTCATTTGACACAGCTGGACAATGCGTGCCTTATTATCCTTGGAGATTCTCCCTTCTCCTTTTCCCTTTTGGGCGTTCTGGACGATGCGCATGATCTCGTCCACGTTGTCTTTGATCTTAGCGAAGGGCCCAGATAAGGTCAGCTCGCCTTCGTCTTCAGACTCCGAGACGGGACACATGGCTCCGCCAGGCATATATTGGCTTAGAAATTCGTCGTCTGCGTCGTCCATTCCGTACATGGCTGAGGATGCTGAGTACATATGGAGTCAGTTATTCGCTGTGGATGTTGTTAGCCGGGCTAGGACACTGCGTTACCGTGTACCTAGTTACCGTTTCCAGGGGGCGCCGCGGGGAGGCCAACATCCAACCCCCCGGTTAGGTTAGGTTAGGTTAGGTTAGGTTAGGTTAGGTTAGGTTAGGTTAGGTTAGGTTAGGTTAGGTTAGGTTAGGTTAGGTTAGGTTAGGTTAGGTTTTTTTTTTTTTTTTTTTTTATTTATTTTGTTTGGTTTCACAATTACGTTATAAGACTATTCACAGAAAAACAATAACGGTGGTATCATCACCGGTAAGCAACAAAGCCGGTCGTCGCTATTGGATACGACTTCCGAACTCTGTCACTTTCAATACAACAAGATAAAAAGTTATTTGTTAACAGAGTTTCAGTACAGTTATTACGACAGATTTTACTTTTTTAAAATTAAAATATAAATGGTATAACAGAAAAAGTGAATGAATAAATAACGAATGAATGGATCACAAAATAAAATACAGAAGAAGATTACAAAAGATGATAGCAATTAGTTTTCCATGCCATAATCGACTCGTTGCTGAACTCGAATCAGCATGGCTTTAACTCTCGGGCATTTGGTGGAAGTCGCGCGGTGTTGTGTGTTGTCCTTTCCTCGGAATCTCGCGTTGTGTGTTTTGCAATTCAGACACACGGATTTCTTGGGGTCTTCCTTTGTCGGACAGTGATCCAAATCGTGCGTTTCGGCACAATGAGGACACGTCGCGACTTGGTGTGCACACTTGTTTTTCGTGTGTCCGAATTGCAGACACTTGAAACACTGGAGGAAAGGACTAAACTCCTCGACGTGGACCCGCATGTAGTCCACGCTGATTTTCGCGAGGTCGATCATGGCACGGAAAACGGTTGGCGAAGTGAGAAAAACGGCGTTATATAAATTGTCATTACGATTTTTGCGCTCGAATTTGTAACATAAATCGCTATCTTCATCAGCAATGGCAGCCTTTACAGTTGGATTCTGCTGCAGAATTAGGGACTTTAATTCCTGATTAGGGACCTCTTTGGAAATTCCCTTAAGGATCAGCATGGGGCGGAGTTTTTTCGCGTTCTCGGTGGTAAGGTTTGAGTCCTTGGCCAGTCGTTGTAAAGTCTCCGCCTTCTGCTCTTCGGAGTCGAACTCCACGCGGAACTTCTGTTTTGAGAGCGACTGGACCCTGGCTGGTGCGAACGGAAGTGTCTTGAAGTCCGCCGCCTTGCTAAAGGTGCGGATGGTTTCCTCGCGCGTTGCTGTTTCCTTCTTGTGGGCTATAATAATAGCCGGTTTAGATGGTGTCACATGGGGTGGTTTCAAAGAAGTGGTGTTTTTATTACTGCCTTTGGAGGCCATGGCAGCATAGGAGATAGGTCTTGTCTCAGCGTTGAGGTTTTTCAACATAGGGTAGTTTTTTAATTCCTCCTTGATTGAAGTCCGAACTATTTCTGCAACATTCTCTGCGGTGAGACTCGTCGAGGGTTGAGAGGTAGCGGGTTGTAGGGTAGATGTTGTAGCCGCTGGGATGGTGGTCTTCTCGTTGGATGTAGTGGAGGCCGCGTAACATGTAGTTACGGTCATTTGACACAGATGAACAATGCGTGCCTTGTTATCTTTGGAGATTCTCCCTTCTCCCTTTCCCTTTTGGGCGTTCTGAACGATGCGCATGATCTCGTCCACGTTGTCTTTTATCTTAGCGAAGGGCCCAGATAAGGTCGGCTCGCCTTCGTCTTCAGACTCCGAGACGGGACACATGGCTCCGCCAGGCATGTAGTCTTGGAAAAATTCGTCGTCGCTCATTGTGGATGTTGCGTTCGCATGCAAATTCGTGATTCGCTGTGGATGTTGTTAGCCGGGCTAGGACACTGCGTTACCGTGTACCTAGTTACCGTTTCCAGGGGGCGCCGCGGGGAGGCCAACATCCAACCCCCCGGTTAGGTTAGGTTAGGTTAGGTTAGGTTAGGTTAGGTTAGGTTAGGTTAGGTTAGGTTAGGTTAGGTTAGGTTAGGTTAGGTTAGGTTAGGTTAGGTTAGGTTAGGTTTTTTTTTTTTTTTTTTTTTTTTTTTTTTTTTTTTTTTTTTTTTTTTTTTTTTTTTTTTTTTTTTTTTTTTTTTTTTTTTTTCCACTGCTCCCCGGACATTATCCAGGACTTTGTATATCGACTCTTTCATACAAGTTCTCGCAAGTATTCCTCTCGCACTATCTTTCTGCATTCTTGGTCTTTCTTACATTCATCGCCTTTTATACATTAACTGGTGGGTTTGCCAGCCTAACAGTTCTACAACTACAGTTTTTATTGTACTTTATTCATCACACGGGAAAATAATTTGGTACACCATTTTCATAACTTTTCTGTGGTTTGTACATTTTGTTACATCTATAAGTTCTACATAAATTTACAGTACTTATTGTATTAGGGCTTCTAAGCTTGTTTTGACAATATTCTTTATGTTATCTATTTTGTATATTCTATAGTTTTGTTACATCTTGTATTTTTACCATTTTTACATAGAGCACTTATGCTACTTTTTATTCTATTTAAACATTTCTTTCTTATTCTATATGTGCACATTTGCTTTCTTATTCTATTTACTATTCTATTACACAATTTTATTTTCTAATAATAATTCTTATTTTAACAAATTCTTGCATTTTGGCCTACAGGCTTTTAGTAGTTACACACAGATGTTACACTTATTTACTAACCTTAATTCTATTATGCCTTTCTTTTTTAATTTTTAATCTATTACATATTAGGGCAGATTTATATATATATATAACAATATATATTCTACACCTTTTCTTAAGCTATATTCTATGCTATTTACATTACATTTTTGGGCTTACATTGTGGTTGTCATTTAGTTTATATCTAAATTTTTTAATTTCTATTAATTGTTGTCTTTAAGATTTGTTTTCTAATTTTGTATTAGGGAAGTATCTATATATTCATTAATATATATAACTACTCCTATTTCTTGTGCTGTTTGCTTTTTTGTATTCTTATCTTATTGGGTTATATCTATATTTTTTAAATTCTTAAAGAGTGACTTTATTGTTAGTTTATTTGTTTTATTTTAAAATATTGATCAAATTTTGAAACTTTTTTAAATTGGTTTTATATTATTATAATATAACTCCTATTTTGTGTTGTGTGTACTTTGCAAACTTGATGCAGAGGTCTCAAGGTCAACTTGGGATCAACTGCATCGTACTGTGCAATTTTAGTGTGTTGGTGTGGCGTGTGTGTAAGCTGTGGTGATTCGCGCCAGGTAGTCCCACTTTTGCCGGACAGGGCAGGCTCCGCTAAATGCGTTATGGTCTGCCTTATTTCCTTTGGGAGCACAATTGCAGCACTCCGGGGGTGATCCAGTGATCATCAACTCACATTTGACCCGCAAATGTGGGCCCCCGCAGTGGCTGCACTTGTCCTCCCCGTGGGTGCAGAACTTCCTGCCGTGTCCAAAAGCCAGGCACTTCGTGCATTGGATGAGAGGAGACTGGTCCTCCACCCTGACCCTCTGGAGGTCAATGTGGAGGGCACCAGCCTCCGTCATCTTTTGCCAACTGAGTGGGTCCACCTGGAGGACTACGTGTTTCGCCTGTGGGTTTCGTGTGCGTTTTTTATATTTCGTCCTGATGCGTATTGTGTTTTCCTCTCTGTTTCCAAAGACCTCCGGGTTCTGTCGGAGTACTGCGTCGATGACGATTTCCTCGTCGTCTTCCAGCAGTACATCCTTCAAGACAACAAGCGGGTCTTTGTTAGGGATCTTTTCAATTTTAAGCTTTTTGTCATTTTTATTTAATTTCTCAGTGATTTTATTCAGGTCTTCTTGATTTCTGCAGCTGAGGATGACTTTTTGGTTCTTGGCTTTTCTTATTTTGTCCACTCTGAGTCCCTCGGCCCTGGCGTCGACGGCCTTCCTCACTCTCTGGAGGACTTCCTCACCGGTCTCTTGGTCGTCTTCTGAGGTGACGGCAATCGACTCCAGGGTCGGGGGGAGCTTAGGTGGTGGGGCTCTGGCCGCGACACTGGCATACGTGATGGATGTGTTTTGTGCCAGTTCCTGGCGGGTGGGGTCGTCCAGCTTGGTCTCGACCTTTTCGAATCTGTCGTTTAGTTGGCTGTTTTTCGTTTCTACGTCTACCATTTTTTCATATACTTTGACCTGGTTTAGTTCGACGTTTTCCATCAGGGATTCCAAGGACAAAAATTTCTCGTGAGTTAAATCGCTGGAGACTTTCTCTTGGATGATGTTTACCTGACTGAGCGTACACTCTATGTCGCTATGCATATTTGTTAACTTCTCGTTCATAGTGTCCAGAACTGTTTGGAGTACTTCGCTCGTGGGTTCGTCTTCGGTCTCTTCGGTACCCTCGCGTGGCGTTCTCATTTTGCCCTCCTGATTCTTGATGAGCGTCTGGAGGGTCTGGATAGCGTTATCCATCTTCTCCAGCCGCTCATCAAGGGCAGCAGTGGGTGTTGTTTCGGGGCTCGTGCGGGTCCGCGAGATGGGTGAGGTATGGCTAGGTGTTCTTGCCAAGAGATTCTCCATCTCGCGGGATCTCCTCGATACCTCAAATAGTATGGACATGCTCTGGTCGGTCACTTCCTCCAGGAACTGTTTGATGTCCTTTCGCATACCAGTGAAGGACTTAACTTTTTCGGGAATCGCATCCATCATGCCCATCATGGTTCCGAGTAATTTATCTGTGGGTGTCATGTCTTTGCTGGATGCCTCCTGGGCTCTCGACGTTTTCAGCAGTTTTGTGAGTTTTAATTTATTTTTGCTGGCGCTTATGTAAACTTGGGCAGCGTCTTCAGATCTATAGTGGCCCTCTGTGATGTATGGTGGTATCGTTGTCGAGAGATCCTTGGAGGTTCCGGGTGACTGGGTTGCGGGGGACATTGATGTGTTTATGGTGCGGGGAGGAGCTATGGGTGTGCGTGCTCTCTGGAGCGTCTGCGATGGCGAGATGGTGACCGTTTTAGGGCTAGGTAGCCTTTTACCGACCGGTGGTGTGTGATACATATTTATGTGCGTTTGTTTTGTTTCAGGTGATGAGAGGTGCACGAGGGGTGTGGGAGCAGTGTCGTCAGGTAAGTGTGTAAAATGTCAGGTAAGTGTATAAAATGTATAGTGTTTATAAAATGTATAATAAAATAGAACTATGTGGTATAACAATTTTGTTATTTTACAGGTCCTGTCCGGAGCGGCAACGGTTCTACGGATCAGGTAAGTCTATCTGGTAGGTATTTTTACCGTTTTTTGTCCTTAATTATACCTACAAGGTCAATTTTTCAAAAAAATTTAAAAAAGTTTTTGGTAGAGTCAACTCTATCAATTACTCCGCGTTTGCCTCTATGCCGGATAGAGGGTGTCAATTTGCATTGGTTAGCGAAAACCAAAAGTCTCTACCTAATCAATTGTCAAAGTTATTAAATTTTTTCATAAAAACAAAATGGCCGACAAAATGGCCGCCGCTACCCTAAAACTAAGTTGCTAGCTGCGCTCTACTCGTCGAGCCCTTTCACTTGATACCTCGCACGTAGTTCTCCGACCAATAGCCACCGAGAAATCCCAGGGCCAAAAATTGGGGCCAGCTTGGGCCAGAATGGTCCAAGTCGATTTACTCGGAAACTATTAGTCGTAGAACGCCCGTTCTTTGGGCAGTATTGTGGAGGGTCCCTTCCTCTATCCGAAAATGGGGTCGGTTCAATTTACTCCCCGGGGTCACCGTAGGGTAAAATCACCCCACGAACCTGGTAGGGGGGGTCAGGGGAGCCACCACAATAAAAGTCCCGCCGCTCTAGCCCCAATAGTTTGGGAGGTATCGCCCTCCAAAGTTTTTCAAAATGGCGGATCCAATATGGCCGCCAAACTTTGAAGGGCTATAGCTCCGGCGCTATTGGTGCTAGGTGGGTAGTGCTTGGGTCTACCTTGGGCTGCTTCGCGAGCTCTTTCTGGAGAGCCACTCTAATATGGTCCTAAAGTTTGGTGCTCCCAATTTGGGTTTTGAGGGGTTGAGGGGGAGCGGGGGGTCGGGGGACACCCTTTGGTCCAACTCCCGTGGGAATCGGCCCAGTAGTTCTTGAGATATGGGGCTGCAAACTTTTTAAAAATGGCGGATTCAAGATGGCCGCCGATTTTTAAAAATTTGCTACGCCTAAACTATTGGTCGTAGAGAGGCGGGGTTTCTTGCGATGTGGTGGGGGGGTCGAGAACTATAAGTGGAGGTGGTCAAACTCCAAATCGGAGCACTTTTGGGAATTTCGACCTTTGACCCCACTAGGCCGCAAGAGGAGGGTTTTTTAAGCCCTGCTGTGGAAACCCCGTCGCTCTAAGTCCAATATCTCCTGAGAAAAGCCCGGGTCAAAATATTGGCCCACAAAAACAAAATGGCCGACTTTTGGGCCAAAACTGAAATTGAGGCCTAGAGCCTCCGAGTTTGGGCTTCGGGGTGATGCCCTAGGTATATAGAACCTATAGTGGTCCTAGTTTCACCCCTAATTTACACCCCTAGGAGCTGTGACACAAAATAACACAAAAAATTTGATAATTCCTAAAATATACAACTTAAAAATATAAACAAGGCACCTAAAAATAGGGGGGACAAAGCACTACAATATACAATTGGAAATTTTTCAAAAACACAAATAATAAAGCCGCAAATAAAGGGGGAAGATTCAACCCCTATCTTCAAAAAATCATAAGTCTAGAAGTATTCGTCCGATTTTGAAAATTTAAATTTTAGTATAAGGGAATTAATTTAGTCTATAAGAGAAAAATATGCCAAAAATTGCTTTAGTACAAAAATTTTGAGTTATAATTTTTTGAAGATTTTTCAATTTTAAAATTTCTAAAACTTAACTATTTTGCAGCCGATTTCGATGGTCGAGGTGTCGGGTGACTCGCCGCGCTGCGCCGCTTATGCTGAGCACCTCAAAAGCTCCCGGCCGCTCCGGGAAGTCCGTTCACGCTTTTTGAGGTTATGTTGTTTTTTCTTATTTCCCGCTTGGTTATTAGCGGGAAAAATCAGGGGTTTCAGCAGCTTTGTAGAGGGCGCTTTTGCGCACACGCCGACAATCTTCAATCCCACGCGTCTCGCAAATTGCGGACACAGTGGGGGAAAAACTGACGAAATTTTGCACTTTTTGCACTGAACTTTCACTATTTCTCCAATAACTTTTCCAACTGTGATCCGATTTTTGAAAACTTTTCACCATCGGGTGCGGCTCGACAGCGCGCAACTTTCGGTATATAGCTCGTCACTATACGCTTTGAAAAACCCACTATTTCGAATTTTTTAGTGCGGAGCGCCACGTGTTCCGATCCGTTCACGGTGGCGGACAGAGCGCAACTGGGTTAGGTTAGGTTAGGTTAGGTTAGGTTAGGTTAGGTTAGGTTAGGTTAGGTTAGGTTAGGTTAGGTTAGGTTAGGTTAGGTTAGGTTAGGTTAGGTTAGGTTAGGTTAGGTTAGGTTAGGTGGGTTCAAGTCCCACATAACCTCCCTGTCTCCCCGGACGGGGGGGTATGCGATGGCATTTCCCCCTGGTCAAAAAAAAAAAAAAAAAAAAAAAAAAAAAAGGTTAGGTTAGGTTAGGTTAGGTTAGGTTAGGTTAGGTTAGGTTGGGGTGCTAGGCCGGACAACCTCCTCGTGTGCCCGAACACTATTTGTCTCAGCACCTACGGGCGCTGAGAACGATAGTGGGAGGGACGGTGCACCCTGGGCATCACCATAAATAATCGTTTATATTATTTACGGTGGTGGCTAATAGTCTGGCGAGGTGGAGACAGCGCCAGTTCTGTCTGGTGCTGTCGAGATCGTAACCCCGTACATGGTGCGGGGCCGAGGGCCGCCACCTTTTTAGTGTGGGGGCTGCGAGGAAGACAACCTCTATAAAAAATCACGGATGGGGACCTAACGGTCCAATCTGCTACGGTGGATATGGATGGCTCCGCGTCGGCGTCCCAGACGTACTCTGGGTAGCGGCGATGCGGTTCGGGCTCGGCCGGCGCCCTGGATAGTCCGGGTAGCGGCGGTGCGAGTGGAGGCGGCAGGTTCGGCTGATCGCGGTGGTCGTGATTGGCGAACAGACATTTTTGTTGACTGTCGGCTAAGCCGTACCCTCTGTTAAGAGGCCGGTGAGGCTGCCCTTGGTTGGGTGTCCTTGAGAGGAGACAACCTCTATAAAAAATCCCCAACCCCAAGCTTTTTGTTGTGCGGCGAGGGGGTGAATGGTTGGTGGGAGACCAGCCATTACATGACAACGGAGCAGGGTACCGGCGGCCCCCCTGCTTCGAAAACCGTACGCTTGCCCGGGTGCAGAGGGCACCACCCGGGTAGACTGAATATTTCCCTCCTAATCGTGGGAACTTTATGGAGAACTCTAAACAAATAATTTTAAAATTTAAAGATGGCGTGGAGCCCAGCTCGGGCGGAAGTGAGCAGGTGGAGCCGAGCTCAGGCGGGATAAATGAGCCGACGCGATCAGCGTCCGAAGCAAATGTGGCGTCCGAGTTGAACTCGGGATCGGAGATGTACTCCTCTGGTGAGGAAATTGAGCCTTCTGACTCCGAAAGTCGACTGGATTGCACTACTATGGGTGCCGCTAGAAAGCGTCCAGCGAGCGAACGTGATGTTCCTAACTCTGTTGGGTCTGACGGTGCGGTTAATGTGTCTGCGGGTGTACCTAAAATCACCAAACACGGGAAGAGTGGCTTAGCTCGCGGAAGAGGCGGCGTAAAAACCGGTCGCGGTCGTTTATCTGGCTCCAATGCCAGTTTACCGACTGCTAGAGTTAAGTTGACGAGGTTGCAAAAGGCCGACATGGAGAAGGCCTGTGAGAGAGTCATCAGGGAGGAAAGAAAGAGAGAAGCTGAAGAAAGAAAGATCAGGGAAGAGAAAAGGAGCATGCTGAAACGTCCTCTGTCTCAGTTCAGCGGGGAGGCCGATGAGAATTTGGCCGGACCTTCTGGGTTAACTGATGTGGAATTGGCGCTCATCGAACGAACGGAGATCTGGGAAATGGATTCGTCAAGACCTGCATCACCACCCGGTACTGAGGGGCTAAGCGCGGCGACTCTCAGAGTCAAAGCTCAGGAGTGCCTTAGGGCAATCTCGAATGTTTCGGAGAAGTCCAAGAAACTGAGCGGCCCGTTCCAAAAAGTGATCAAGGAGTCGACTCGAACTATTGGGGATATCTTGTTGGCTCTCACGACACGGTCGCCTGACGAAGAGATCCGCAAACTTCACGCGGAAAACACCCGCCTCAACAGTGAGTTGATGCATCTGCGGGAGGAAGTAAAGTCACTTCGTAGGTCGTTTTCGGAGCGTAATGCATCGGCGCTTACAGCGTCTCACCCTTCTGCGGCTCCTGCACGGTCACCAGCTTTTGCTCAGGCGGATAATGTGTTAGAAGAGCTGAGACGCTCGTTGACTATTTCCATTGGGGAAATGGTCAACACAAGACTTGCGAGCATGGAGGAAAGGCTGCCTCCAGCACCTATCTTAAGACCGCCTCTGGCGGCAGACAAAAGGAAGGAGAAGTCCTTGGCTGATTCAGCCCCACCAGCAAAGGCCCCGGTAGCATCCACGCAAACACCGAAGTCGGCTCAAAAGCCAGCGCCACAGGCGATGCCAAAACGCGCGCAGCAAACGCAAGAACCTACAGCGGGTCCTTCTACAGCCCCGGTAGCTGCTGCCCCCACTGAAGAAGGGTGGAACACGGTGGAGGGTCGTAAGAAGAAGCGGAACCGGAGGCAGAAAGCGGCCCAGCAGTTGGCGTCCGTTCCTACAGGGTCGCCCGCTACAGCCCCGGCCACGCCTGCTACCCCGGCCAAAAAGCCCAAGAAGAAGAAGGCCAGCCTTGTACCACCACGAACGGCGGCGGTTGTGCTGACCCTAAGCCCGGAGGCTTTGCAAAAAGGCGTCACGTACGCCAGCATCATGGGGAAGGTTAGGGCTCAAATGCCACTAAAGGACTTCGGTCTCGATACGGCCTCGGTGCGCTACAAACCGACGGTTACAGGGTCCAGGATCCTGTCAATTCCGGGCCCCTCTAATACGGAGAAAGCGGACGCCGTGGCCGCAAAGCTGCGAGAGGTTCTGTCCGATGTAGCCACAATTACCAGGCCCACGAAATGTGTTGATCTGCGCGTTTCTGGGTTTGATGACTCTGTCGGTGTGGAAGACCTCACCGCTGCCATTGCGGAAAAGGGATGTTGCTCTCCCGACCAGGTCAAGGTCGGGAAAGTTCAATTTGGTATGCGTGGAGGGACAGCCTTAATCAAATGTCCAGTGGCTGCCGCGAAGGCAATAACGGATGCAGGCAGGCTCCTTGTGGGCTGGAGTTCAGCACAGGTGCGCACACTCGACCCGGTGCCCATGCGTTGCTACCGGTGTCTAGGCCTCGGGCACACGAGCCGATGTTGTCCGGATCAGACGGACCGCACCGGCCTTTGCTACCGCTGTGGAAGAACGGGGCACGTGGCTGCGGACTGCTCTGCCGAATACCGCTGCGCTGTGTGTGCGGCAGCGGGGCGTCCGGCGGGGCATAGAATGGCGGGACGGAGATGCAATCCCCCGCACGTTAAACCAAAGGAGGGCCCAGGGACGCGGGCCCCACCCACTGTAGCGGAGCCACTGCCGCCGGAAGAAGTTGAGATGACACAAGAATCCAATGGGTAGTACAAGTCGTTTCAACTTCCTACAAGCGAATGTCAACCACTCCACCCGGGCACAGGATCTGCTGTCGCAGATTATGGTGGAGTGGAAGAGTGATATCACTGTTGTCTCGGAGCCCTATTATGTGCCAAACCTGCCCCACTGGGCTGGAGATCTTCATGGCCTGGTTGCTATTGTCGCCAATCCTGACTCGCCTTATCCGTTGGTTGTGAAAGAGAGGGGGCATGGATATGTCGTGGCTACTTGGAAGGACATTGCGATAGTAGGCACCTATTTTTCGCCCAACACTACTGTTGCCGAGTTGGAGGCATATATCTCGCTAGTGGGCCTGGTCGTGGGACGGCTGGCCCCGATGCAGGTCCTCGTTCTGGGTGACCTTAATTCGAAGTCGGCAATTTGGGGTTCACCTGTTACTGACGATCGAGGAGACGTTGTGGCGGACTTCGTAGCGTCGTCGGGGCTTGCTGTCGTCAATCGTGGAAACGAATTCACGTGCGTGAGGAGGCGGGGGGCGTCCATCGTGGACGTTACGTTCGCGACCCCCGTACTGGCTTCGCGTATCTCTGGCTGGCGCGTTCGAAAGGAGATGGAGACTCTCTCTGATCATTTGTATATCACGTTCGAGGTCTCCGCCACCGTCGCAACTG
Source organism: Chrysoteuchia culmella (assembly GCA_910589605.1). Classification (NCBI taxonomy): domain Eukaryota; kingdom Metazoa; phylum Arthropoda; class Insecta; order Lepidoptera; family Crambidae; genus Chrysoteuchia; species Chrysoteuchia culmella. The sequence continues at coordinate 24,377 of CAJUUR010000017.1, forward strand.
ACGTACCGACCCGCGGAGGAGGTGCTCGTTTCCCCAGGTGGGCCATCAGCCAGTTCAACCCCGATCTGGCAGAAGAATCTGCTATAGTGGCGAGCTGGAACTACGATGCCCGCGACAATAGCAACCTTAGTGTCAACCAACGGGCCATTAGACTCCGCGAAGACCTGATGGCCATCTGCGATGCAGCCATGCCGCGTTCTCTTGGTCCTCCCCCGGATAAACAAACGGTTTACTGGTGGTCCGCTGAGCTGGCGTCCCTGCGGGATGCATGTAACCGAGCGAGACGTAACCATAAAAGGTGTCGTCGTAGGGTACATACGGAGGAGGAGGAAGAGACTCTATATGACGCATATCGCGAGTCCAAACGCGTCTTTCAAACCGCAATCTCCGATGCTAAATCTAGGGCTAGGGAGGAGTGGCTCCAAGACTTGGACAGGGACCCCTGGGGGAGACCATTTATTGTTGTGCGCAGCAAGATGGGTCGTCGTGCACCTCGAATGGAGGACTTCCAGCCGCAGCAGCTGCAAAACGCAGTGTCAGGGCTCTTTCCAGACAGAGCTGCCTTTGTGCCGCCGGTCATGGCTCCGCCTACGCAGAACGACCAAGAGACCGTAGATAGGGTTCCCCCGGTCACAGCAGAAGAAATTGAAACTGCCGTAGACAAACTCCGAGGCAAGAAAAAGGCACCTGGCCCCGACGGGATACCGGGCTTTGTTTTGGTGGCTGCGTCCCAGCATCTCGGGGATCATCTGAGGGAGTTATTCTCTTTCTGTATGGAGGCGGGAGAGTTCCCCTCTGTATGGAAAACCGGCAGATTGTGTTTGCTTAGAAAGGAGGGGCGCTCTCCAGAGTCCCCGTCGGCCTTCAGGCCTATCGTCTTGCTGGACGAAGAGAGCAAGCTTTTCGAGCGTGTGCTCGCTGCCCGTATTGTCGATCACCTCTCAACTGCCGGTCCCGACTTATCTGACCAGCAGTTTGGGTTCCGTGCCGGAAAGTCCACCATCGATGCTCTTCAAGAGCTGAGGCGCACCTGTGAGGAGGCAGTTTCGATGAGGGAATACGTGGTGGCGGTGTCTCTAGACATCGCCAACGCGTTCAACACCATCCCCTTCGAGACCATCCTAGAGGGTCTCCGGTATCATAAGGTGCCTGCTTACCTCCGCAGACTCGTGGCGAGCTACCTAGAAGGTCGTAGGGTCAAGTACATTGGGCCCGGGGGTGTGATGTGTAGCCAGCGTGTGAGCTGTGGTGTTCCGCAAGGGTCGGTCCTTGGGCCACTCTTGTGGAACATAGGTTACAACTTTGTGCTTCGGTGCAATCTGCTGCCCCGGATGAATGTCATCTGTTACGCGGATGACACGCTTGTCACCGCCCGGGGCAGCAGTTATGAGGAGGCGGCGCGACTCGCCACCGTTGGCGCAACTCTTGTTGTCGAACGGATCCGGATGTTGGGCCTGGACGTCGCACTCAACAAGACGGAGGCCATCTGTTTTCATGGGCGTCGTAAGGGTCCGCCTGCGGATGCCCATATTACTGTGGACGGAGTTAGGATCCTAGTAGGCAAGACTCTAAAATATCTGGGTCTGACGTTGGATAGCAGGTGGGCCTTCAAGGAGCACTTTAAAAGACTGGCTCCTCGATTGGTCGCTGTGGCGTTAGCGCTGGGCCGCCTGCTCCCGAATGTTGGCGGCCCTAGCGTAACTTGCCGTCGTCTCTACGCCACGGTCGTTAAAAGTATGGCCCTATATGGGGCGCCTATATGGGTCGAGGATCTTAATGCCGAAATTCTCGCAATTTTGCGAAAACCTCAGCGGGCGATGGCACTGCGAGCGATAAGGGCATACCGCACAGTGGCCGCGACAGCGGCTCTAGTCTTAGCCGGGACTCCGCCTTGGGAGCTGGAGGCGGAGGTGCTCGATACGGTGCACAGGCATAAGGCCGAATGCAGGGCGCGGGGTCTGCGCCTAACCCTGGAAGAGACCGAGGAGATCCGGCAGGACGCGCAAGTCGCTATATTGCAGCGCTGGGCCGAGGATCTGGAGTCTGTCAGATATGGGCGGCGTGTCGCGAATGCAATACGGCCGGTGCTTAAAGAGTGGGTGGCTCGGCGACATGGGTCCCTGACCTTCCGTCTGGTGCAGGTGTTAACCGGACACGGTTGTTTCGGAGATTACTTGTACCAGATTCGGAGGGAAGCTAGCCCCATATGCCACGAGTGTGGTGCTGCTCAGGACTCGGCGCAGCATACCTTAGAGGTGTGCGCGGCCTGGAGTAGTCAGCGCCAAACACTCGTATCTGTGATCGGACCGGACCTCTCCCTACCCAGCGTGATCAAGGCCATGCTGGAGGGTGAAAGATCCTGGGAGGCAATGGTCTCCTTCTGCGAAGACGTGATGACGCAGAAGGAGACCGCCGAGCGACTCCGCGAGGGTGATGCCCAGGCGGATCCGCTCAGGCGCAGACGGCCTAGGGGACGCAGAAGGCGCTATGCTGCGCAATTCTTTCCCCCTTAACGGAGCTCGCGAGTCAGGGATGGGCAGCCCTGGCCCGCACCGCTTAGCTCCGTCTGTTAAGGACATTGTCTGCTTGAGGAGATGCCCAAGTGTGCTCGGGCATCTCCTTTAGCGTAGGAAGGGGCCCGGATCGCCGGGCCGGCTGGGACGACACGGTCGAATCCAAACAGGAGCCCTGTCGTCGGGTACCAGTAGGTGAGGGCACACCAGGACGGTTTTAGTGGGTAGGCCCCCCTCCCCTTCCGGTTGTCGTCTCGTTGCTCGGGGTAGGTTATCTCAGCTTAGGGGTAGGCTATTTCGAGTCTCGGGGTAGGGAATCGGTAGGGGTAGGGTCGTTGGGAGAGTCCCACATAACCTCCGCGTGGCGGCCCGCGCGCGGAGGTATGCGTAAGGCATTTCCGTCCTGAAAAAAAAAAAAAAAAAAAAAAAAAAAAAAAAAAAAAAAAAAAAAAAAGGTTAGGTTAGGTTAGGTTAGGTTAGGTTAGGTTAGGTTAAAAAAAAAAAAAAAAAAAAAAAAAAAAAAGGTTAGGTTAGGTTAGGTTAGGTTAGGTTAGGTTAGGTTAGGTTAGGTTAGGTTAGGTTAGGTTAGGTTAGGTTAGGTTAGGTTAGGTTAGGTTAGGTTAGGTTAGGTTAGGTTAGGTTAGGTTAGGTTAGGTTAGGTTAGGTTAGGTTAGGTTAGGTTAGGTTAGGTTAGGTTAGGTTAGGTTAGGTTAGGTTAGGTTAGGTTAGGTTAGGTTAGGTTAGGTTAGGTTAGGTTAGGTTAGGTTAGGTTAGGTTAGGTTAGGTTAGGTTAGGTTAGGTTAGGTTAGGTTAGGTTAG
>CAJUUR010000018.1:0-26442 GCA_910589605.1 Chrysoteuchia culmella
TTTAATTTGTAGTCTGTACTCCTTATTTTATCTGGCTGTATAATTTTACCTTTATTTACCTACCACATTATATATATTCAATATGGTACTTAAACAGTATTTTCGGACGATTTTAATAAATACTAAGATCACCAAAGTGACTTAATAACTGTAGCAATATGTGGGTGCAATTGCAAAATTCAGATATCTTTTATAATAATTATTACCATAATTGTTACCGATTTTAAAGTTTAAGATTGAGAATGATGCAATACATGGAATTAACAGTTTCAAAATATTTGTTTTTATTTGTTACTTACCTAAACTGAGACTATATAATAGTAGATTATGCACTAAGGGGAAAAGCAGTGTCTTATGTCACGGTCAGCATATTGAATTCTGAGCGAAATGAAGGATTCTGTAGTTATTTATAGTAAGAATTCTGAATGGAGCGAAGGATTCATACCTACTTTATACAACTACTGTGAGTTTTTTTTTAAATAATCAGTAGGCACTAGGACGTTAAATAAAAAAGAATTTATAAAACTAATAAAAGACAAAAAATTAATTTATGACATTGACATTGGTTATGATATAGCACGTGAAAATCAACATAGTCCTAACTCAAAAACGTAGTTTGAGATATAGTGTTTCAAAGATTAAAATAATCATAGTTCCCGACTGCCAATTACTTTCCACCCACATTCTTCTACTTCTATTGCTTTGAAAATAAAGTCTTTGGAAGTAATATTTAAGGATTTACAAGCTATTATTTAGAACCACTTTGAGTTAATACTATGTTGCCTACTCATTAAAATGATGTTTTTTTGATAAAGTTAAGATAGGCGTAAAAAAATTAGCCAAGATAGGCGTAAAAAAAATAAGCTAAACGATCGAACACCGTATCAAGTTTGATGCAGCTTTACTACACAGACGCGGAGAGGCTTTAAAACGGAATCTTTTGAAGAAGCAACTGACTTAGAAACATGACTGTTTGTTTTGTTTTGTTACCAGTTTGTAGATAAAAAATGCTGATTCCGATATATAAATACCAACTCAAAATTCATTTTTTTTTAGTTAGGACTATGTTGATTTTGAAGTGCGATGTGATTATAGGACAAAAGACACTAAAACCGAAGTTAAGATAGCTAATTTGAATGACTGTACTTGTTCCAATTTCAATCTTTTCTTTGTGCAAGGGACCCAGCCCCGAGACACACAGCCAAGTTATCTGTAAATTATTTTCAATAGAAGTAAAGTCTCTTTGATGTGTCCAATTTGTAGTTAAAAGTAAAACCTCCTTGGGCCAAGGAAGCTATGCCTTGAACCACGGACGTAATATACTAACTTGTATATATTCTTGTTTAATATTTATCACATAAGAGATAATTGTTTATTTTTATCAAACCTATTTTCATTATTGTAAAACTTACCAACTATGTTGACCATGAATTTTTGTATTGTGTGGTCGAGGAAGGTCCTACTAACTGTACTGTTGTATTATTAATTACAGTTTTACTAACATTGAAGAAATGTGTCATAAATGACCTCAGCAGTATTTAGGTGTCCGGTGGCAGATTTTGAATTTTGATATGATTTGATTTGTCCTTTGTACGGATTTGTTTACAGTACATCTCAGTGGATGGATGCGCATCAATCTAGGCGTTTTTAAGGCTAATGATTCGTTACAAATTCACTATATGAGTCACTAGCTGCCTCCCGCGGTTTCATCCGCGTGGTTCCCGTTCCTGTGGGAATATCAAAAAATCCTTTCCTAATGCTCGCTTACATCGTTTAGGGATCCTGTATGCAAAATTTCAGCTCAATCGGTTCAGCCGTTTGGGCTGTGCGTTGTCTGTCAGTCAGTCACGGTATTGTTTTATTTATTCGTCATTTACGAAATGCTCCAAGTGAAAATTTAATTCGATCATGGTTGCGAGGGTTCCGAGACACATGTCATATTTAGCTCCAAACACTCCATTGTCGGGTCCCAGCTGGATATCGAGAACGAAAGAAAACATCGAACATGTTGCAAATATTTCGAGCAAAATATTCGAGAGCAGTTGTACACGAATCAACACCTAGCTACGCCTAGCCTAGATTGCGAGTGCACCCGTCCCACTAAGACGTTTAGTAAAAAAATTCCACACAAAGGACAAATCAAATTTGGTCAAAATTCCCGCCTTGTTATTTACTTTTAAAATATTAGCAAAGGAACTTCGAAATCTCCCACCGGGCACCCTGTACAATAAAGCAGAAAGTTTTAAAGAATTCAGTCGTATGCAGTCATCACTTTGAACGTTCCAGCTTATACACTGCGAATATAACTACTTATAACAAATAAATGTATGATTTATTTCTGTACTGTTGTATTATTTATTTCGCAAATTTCATGTTTTACAAATTAAAAGCTCTAATAGGCACCAATGTTTTTTTATGAATTAAGTACCTTGAAGTAGGTTAGATATTAAATACATAGCTGTATACAGGTGCAAAATTTAAAACGGGACAGTATCAGCAGATATTAAACCGTTGTATCAACATGAAAACGTTCGTAGGAATCCATCCTTTATTTATTGAGAAATTTTGAACTGCTTCCAAAGATTTGAAAAAATGTACAATCAGCAGGAAAATGGACAGTTGTCAAAAAATATCTTAATATAGATAATTGATCCTGTTTCTCAGAAGGATCAAACACTAAAAGACCAACGAAGGTTTGAGTACCACAAACGTCAGAAATTGCGAAAAACGCGAAAAACCACGCACCCGGCACTCGCGCTACTCGCAGCCGTATCCGCTTCACCTACGAGTAACCTTTGTTGAATAAACTTATTTTCTTAGCGAATGAGTGAAAATATTTTTTCGCGATTTCTAACTTTTCTAGTACTCATACCGCAGTAGGTTTTGTATAAAAAACGTTTGAAAACGGATTTCAAAATTCGAGAATGCAGTTCTCAGTTTCTCAAAATTATTAAGGATGGTTTCCCTAAGAACCTTCTCATGTAGCTACAACGTTTAAGGTATTTGCCCGTCTATGCATGCCCCGTTTTAAATTTCCACTCTGTATAAGTACTCAGTCCTGTTATGTTAGTAGGTATATTACGTCCATGCCTTGAACAGCTTTGTTATTTTTCTCGAAACTATTTTCGCTAGTTATTGTTGACATTTGGCGTTCCAAATTTAAATGTCATCTTACTCAAGGGAACTTCCATACAACATTTGCTCCCTCGGGCTTAATTAAGAATATTTGACAATTAATACGTGCTCCAGATGCAGGTGGTGTATAAAGAGATATTATGTAATATTAGTGTACTTTTTTTGGCCAGTATCGTTGAAGAAAAACAACTTTGTCAACGTTACGGAGGAATTTGCGAAAAAACTTACAATGAAAGGAGCAAATAAATAAGCCGCGCGGTTAAGACGCGGGTCGAAAATCGAATTGCCTCTATTTACCACGTACCACGAAGTTCTCTTAAATTGAGCTTAGTAAGGTGGTCCCATTCTTTTTGCAAATCCCGGATACGTTTCCAAGAAAATGGTACATGTGTTTGTGGTTCATTGAATAAATTAAGAGGCAGTCTTTTTTTTCTTCTTTATTTCATAGGTACCAGGCTTTTAGTGCAAGGGCACTGCAGTGTTTACATTCTCCACAAAATACAATTTTAAATAATAATCATCATAATTTACAAATAAGAATATATAAATCGATGTTTATGTATGTTTACTTACGAACGCATGTTATATAAATATTTTCAATAGAAAAAGTGTTCATGCATTTCTAAAATTTGTCTGGCTTGGCTATTTCTGAAGCTGCCTGTAATGCAACCATTCAAATTAGTTACGGCAGGGCACGCCCTGAAGTACATTCAACAGCAGCTACAGCTTAAATCTGGACTCAACGGCATACGTCTTAAAGTCCAAACTCGATTGGAGAAATTTTACAGATATGTATAGACGTAGCTGCTGTTGACCGTACATTATGTTTATGTTACCGTTAAAAGTTTCAAACAATTTTGATAAGTTATCATATTTGATTACTATTAGTTTAAAATATATGGCAAAAATAAATACGAGTTGTGATATATTAACCTTCCTAAGCTTTATGGATCGATTTACCTTATTGCGTAATGGAATGGAAGCGGTGATAACTTTAAGTCAACAATTTAAACCCTTAATTTGGCAATGTAAGTCCTGGCATACATGAACTTGAAAGAGTGGAAAAGAAGATGGCGCTACCGGCCTTGATGAAAACAACGAAAAAAAACAAATTATTTGTACACCGCTTGACGGTGGCGCATCTAGGGCGATAATGTAATACTAAGTTTCCGATTATGTAGGTATTTGGAATCGATTCATTTATAGGTCATAGAATCACTAAGATAGTTTTGCTTGCACCGTTGGCTGTTTTATGCAATTCGCTTTTTGACGACGTGAATTTTATAGAACAGTATCATCTTCTTTTACAGTATTTATATGCTATTTCGTCAGTTGTTGCTTGGTAAAGTTGCACTCGAATCACATTATGACCCTTACCGCTTAACGGTATTGCTATAGCTATCGATTATTCAAACCCCCTACAAGGGCTCTCGCTAACGCTATAACATTCATACTAAAAATGCAAAGTAAATCTAATAGATGAGTAGGAATTGGACAAAAACCTATCGTTGAAGGGTTTTCCGAGATTTTTAAGTTTAATAGCTATAGCGATAGCAAATCCGTTAGGCGGTAGGGGTGCCGATGTAAAACGGGCGTTGTGACATAAACTGATTGTATGCAGTTGAAAATAAAACAGTTTAATTACAGTTGCCAGAGTTTTATATGTAAAACAAGGATAGTTTAACACAGTCATGGAATTTTTGTTTTAAATCACAGTAAATTACCGCAGACAGAAGGTTATATGGGTAGATTTATTTATGATAAAGTTATCTAGTTAGAGCAACTATATTAGTGTGTACGTTCGAACTAATTGGTTACTATTCGCAGACGTCTCTTCTATAGAAACTTAGAAACAGTATAAGATGGTAAGATATGCAAACGATCCCACTATAAATTGTATGTCAAGTGCAAATTATAATACCTGAGATTGCATTATATCTCGAGATACTCGCCTTTATTGTAAACGGAATAAGAGCTGTTTTTGTAGTATCACTGTAAGCTTGATAAGATGATGCTATATAATGTTACATGTACACAAAAAATTTACACTTCCGTGACTTACAAGATCGGACAGAAGTCCTTGTGGCCAGTGTAACTAGAGGCCTAAATGTTGTGCATGCAACTCGATAACTATTACGATCACTGTCAATCTAAAAATAAGTTGCACAGCCAAAACCATGTAGGTAACATCTAGTGCTAGACCTGTCAAAATTGCCATCTTTCAGCGGCCGCATTATAACGGTTACAACATGTACCTACTTTTTTTTAAACTTTCGCCAGTTGTGCGTTTCAACGCATGATAACAATATAATTATGAAGATCTATTGTTGGCTTTTATGGCAGTTGTCACAGTGAATTGTTTTGCTGAAGCAAGATGGACGAAAAGTGGAGATCCGACTCCCAAGTAAAGGCGATAGATATCGAGTTTTAATTTGTAGTCTGTACTCCTTATTTTATCTGGCTGTATAATTTTACCTTTATTTACCTACCACATTATATATATTCAATATGGTACTTAAACAGTATTTTCGGACGATTTTAATAAATACTAAGATCACCAAAGTGACTTAATAACTGTAGCAATATGTGGGTGCAATTGCAAAATTCAGATATCTTTTATAATTAATTATTACCATAATTGTTACCGATTTTAAAGTTTAAGATTGAGAATGATGCAATACATTGAATTAACAGTTTCAAAATATTTGTTTTATTTGTTACTTACCTAAACTGAGACTATATAATAGTAGATTATGCACTAAGGGGATAAAGCAGTGTCTTATGTCACGGTCAGCATATTGAATTCTGAGCGAAATGAAGGATTCTGTAGTTAATTATAGTAAGAATTCTGAATGGAGCGAAGGATTCATACCTACTTTATACAACTACTGTGAGTTTTTTTTTAAATAATCAGTAGGCACTAGGACGTTAAATAAAAAAGAATTTATAAAACTAATAAATGACAAAAAATTATTTATGACATTGACATTGGTTATGATATAGCACGTGAAAATCAACATAGTCCTAACTCAAAAACGTAGTTTGAGATATAGTGTTTCAAAGATTAAAATAATCATAGTTCCCGACTGCCAATTACTTTCCACCCACATTCTTCTACTTTCTATTGCTTTGAAAATAAAGTCTTTGGAAGTAATATTTAAGGATTTACAAGCTATTATTTAGAACCACTTTGAGTTAATACTATGTTGCCTACTCATTAAAATGATGTTTTTTGATAAAGTTAAGATAGGCGTAAAAAAATTAGCCAAGATAGGCGTAAAAAAAATAAGCTAAACGATCGAACACCGTATCAAGTTTGATGCAGCTTTACTACACAGACGCGGAGAGGCTTAAAACGGAATCTTTTGAAGAAGCAACTGACTTAGAAACATGACTGTTTGTTTTGTTTTGTTACCAGTTTGTAGATAAAAAAATGCTGATTCCGAATATATAAATACCAACTCAAAATTCATTTTTTTTTAGTTAGGACTATGTTGATTTTGAAGTGCGATGTGATTATAGGACAAAAGACACTAAAACCCGAAGTTAAGATAGCTAATTTGAATGACTGTACTTGTTCCAATTTCAAATCTTTTCTTTGTGCAAGGGACCCAGCCCCGAGACACACAGCCAAGTTATCTGTAAATTATTTTCAATAGAAGTAAAGTCTCTTTGATGTGTCAATTTTGTAGTTAAAAGTAAAAACCTCCTTGGGCCAAGGAAGCTATGCCTTGAACCACGGACGTAATATACTAACTTGTATATATTCTTGTTTAATATTTATCACATAAGAGATAATGTTTATTTTTATCAAACCTATTTTCATTATTGTAAAACTTACAACTATGTTGACCATGAATTTTTGTATTGTGTGGTCGAGGAAGGTCCTACTAACTGTACTGTTGTATTATTAATTACAGTTTTACTAACATTGAAGAAATGTGTCATAAATGACTCAGCAGTATTTAGGTGTCCGGTGGCAGATTTTGAATTTTGATATGATTTGATTTGTCCTTTGTACGGATTTGTTTACAGTACATCTCAGTGGATGGATGCGCATCAATCTAGGCGTATTTTAAGGCTAATGATTCGTTTACAAATTCACTATATGAGTCACTAGCTGCCTCCCGCGGTTTCATCCGCGTGGTTCCCGTTCCTGTGGGAATATCAAAAAATCCTTTCCTAATGCTCGCTTACATCGTTTAGGGATCCTGTATGCAAAATTTCAGCTCAATCGGTTCAGCCGTTTGGGCTGTGCGTTGTCTGTCAGTCAGTCACGGTATTGTTTTATTTATTCGTCATTTACGAAATGCTCCAAGTGAAAATTTAATTCGATCATGGTTGCGAGGGTTCCGAGACACATGTCATATTTAGCTCCAAACACTCCATTGTCGGGTCCCAGCTGGATATCGAGAACGAAAGAAAACATCGAACATGTTGCAAATATTTCGAGCAAAATATTCGAGAGCAGTTGTACACGAATCAACACCTAGCTACGCCTAGCCTAGATTGCGAGTGCACCCGTCCACTAAGACGTTTAGTAAAAAAATTCCACACAAAGGACAAATCAAATTTGGTCAAAATTCCCGCCTTGTTATTTACTTTTAAAAATATTAGCAAAGGAACTTCGAAATCTCCCACCGGGCACCCTGTACACATAAAGCAGAAAGTTTTAAAGAATTCAGTCGTATGCAGTCATCACTTTGAACGTTCCAGCTTTTACACTGCGAATATAACTACTTATAACAAATAAATGTATGATTTATTTCTGTACTGTTTGTATTATTTATTTCGCAAATTTCATGTTTTACAAATTAAAAGCTCTAATAGGCACCAATGTTTTTTTATGAATTAAGTACCTTGAAGTAGGTAGATATTAAATACATAGCTGTATACAGGTGCAAAATTTAAAACGGGACAGTATCAGCAGATATTAAACCGTTGTATCAACATGAAAACGTTCGTAGGAATCCATCCTTTATTTATTGAGAAATTTTGAACTGCTTCCAAAGATTTGAAAAAATGTACAATCAGCAGGAAAATGGACAGTTGTCAAAAAAATATCTTAATATAGATAATTGATCCTGTTTCTCAGAAGGATCAAAACACTAAAAGACCAACGAAGGTTTGAGTACCACAAACGTCAGAAATTGCGAAAAACGCGAAAACCACGCACCCGGCACTCGCGCTACTCGCAGCCGTATCCGCTTCACCTACGAGTACCTTTGTTGAATAAACTTATTTTCTTAGCGAATGAGTGAAAATATTTTTTCGCGATTTCTAACTTTTCTAGTACTCATACCGCAGTAGGTTTTGTATAAAAAACGTTGAAAACGGATTTTCAAAATTCGAGAATGCAGTTCTCAGTTTCTCAAAAATATTAAGGATGGTTTCCTAAGAACCTTCTCATGTAGCTACAACGTTTAAGGTATTTGCCCGTCATGCATGCCCCGTTTTAAATTTCCACTCTGTATAAGTACTCAGTCCTGTTATGTTAGTAGGTATATTACGTCCATGCCTTGAACAGCTTTGTTATTTTTCTCGAAACTATTTTCGCTAGTTATTGTTGACATTTGGCGTTCCAAATTTAAATGTCATCTTACTCAAGGGAACTTCCATACAACATTTGCTCCCTCGGGCTTAATTAAGAATATTTGACAATTAATACGTGCTCCAGATGCAGGTGGTGTATAAAGAGATATTATGTAATATTAGTGTACTTTTTTTGGCCAGTATCGTTGAAGAAAAACAACTTTGTCAACGTTACGGAGGAATTTGCGAAAAAACTTACAATGAAAGGAGCAAATAAATAAGCCGCGCGGTTAAGACGCGGTTCGAAAATCGAATTGCCTCTATTTACCACGTGACCACGAAGTTCTCTTAAATTGAGCTTAGTAAGGTGGTCCCATTCTTTTTGCAAATCCCGGATACGTTTCCAAGAAAATGTACATGTGTTTGTGGTTCATTGAATAAATTAAGAGGCAGTCTTTTTTTTCTTCTTTATTTCATAGGTACCAGGCTTTTAGTGCAAGGGCACTGCAGTGTTTACATTCTCCACAAAATACAATTTTAAATAATAATCATCATAATTTACAAATAAGAATATATAAATCGATGTTTATGTATGTTTACTTACGAACGCATGTTATATAAATATTTTCAATAGAAAAAGTGTTCATGCATTTCTAAAATTTGTCTGGCTTGGCTATTTCTGAAGCTGCCTGTAATGCAACCATTCAAATTAGTTACGGCAGGGCACGCCCTGAAGTACATTCAACAGCAGCTACAGCTTAAATCTGGACTCAACGGCATACGTCTTAAAGTCCAAACTCGATTGGAGAAATTTTACAGATATGTATAGACGTAGCTGCTGTTGACCGTACATTATGTTTATGTTACCGTTAAAAGTTTCAAACAATTTTGATAAGTTATCATATTTGATTACTATTAGTTTAAAATATATGGCAAAAATAAATACGAGTTGTGATATATTAACCTTCCTAAGCTTTATGGATCGATTTACCTTATTGCGTAATGGAATGGAAGCGGTGATAACTTTAAGTCAACAATTTAAACCCTTAATTTGGCAATGTAAGTCCTGGCATACATGAACTTGAAAGAGTGGAAAAGAAGATGGCGCTACCGGCCTTGATGAAAACAACGAAAAAAAACAAATTATTTGTACACCGCTTGACGGTGGCGCATCTAGGGCGATAATGTAATACTAAGTTTCCGATTATGTAGGTATTTGGAATCGATTCATTTATAGGTCATAGAATCACTAAGATAGTTTTGCTTGCACCGTTGGCTGTTTTATGCAATTCGCTTTTTGACGACGTGAATTTTATAGAACAGTATCATCTTCTTTTACAGTATTTATATGCTATTTCGTCAGTTGTTGCTTGGTAAAGTTGCACTCGAATCACATTATGACCCTTACCGCTTAACGGTATTGCTATAGCTATCGATTATTCAAACCCCCTACAAGGGCTCTCGCTAACGCTATAACATTCATACTAAAAATGCAAAGTAAATCTAATAGATGAGTAGGAATTGGACAAAAACCTATCGTTGAAGGGTTTTCCGAGATTTTTAAGTTTAATAGCTATAGCGATAGCAAATCCGTTAGGCGGTAGGGGTGCCGATGTAAAACGGGCGTTGTGACATAAACTGATTGTATGCAGTTGAAAATAAAACAGTTTAATTACAGTTGCCAGAGTTTTATATGTAAAACAAGGATAGTTTAACACAGTCATGGAATTTTTGTTTTAAATCACAGTAAATTACCGCAGACAGAAGGTTATATGGGTAGATTTATTTATGATAAAGTTATCTAGTTAGAGCAACTATATTAGTGTGTACGTTCGAACTAATTGGTTACTATTCGCAGACGTCTCTTCTATAGAAACTTAGAAACAGTATAAGATGGTAAGATATGCAAACGATCCCACTATAAATTGTATGTCAAGTGCAAATTATAATACCTGAGATTGCATTATATCTCGAGATACTCGCCTTTATTGTAAACGGAATAAGAGCTGTTTTTGTAGTATCACTGTAAGCTTGATAAGATGATGCTATATAATGTTACATGTACACAAAAAATTTACACTTCCGTGACTTACAAGATCGGACAGAAGTCCTTGTGGCCAGTGTAACTAGAGGCCTAAATGTTGTGCATGCAACTCGATAACTATTACGATCACTGTCAATCTAAAAATAAGTTGCACAGCCAAAACCATGTAGGTAACATCTAGTGCTAGACCTGTCAAAATTGCCATCTTTCAGCGGCCGCATTATAACGGTTACAACATGTACCTACTTTTTTTTAAACTTTCGCCAGTTGTGCGTTTCAACGCATGATAACAATATAATTATGAAGATCTATTGTTGGCTTTTATGGCAGTTGTCACAGTGAATTGTTTTGCTGAAGCAAGATGGACGAAAAGTGGAGATCCGACTCCCAAGTAAAGGCGATAGATATCGAGTTTTAATTTGTAGTCTGTACTCCTTATTTTATCTGGCTGTATAATTTTACCTTTATTTACCTACCACATTATATATATTCAATATGGTACTTAAACAGTATTTTCGGACGATTTTAATAAATACTAAGATCACCAAAGTGACTTAATAACTGTAGCAATATGTGGGTGCAATTGCAAAATTCAGATATCTTTTATAATTAATTATTACCATAATTGTTACCGATTTTAAAGTTTAAGATTGAGAATGATGCAATACATTGAATTAACAGTTTCAAAATATTTGTTTTATTTGTTACTTACCTAAACTGAGACTATATAATAGTAGATTATGCACTAAGGGGATAAAGCAGTGTCTTATGTCACGGTCAGCATATTGAATTCTGAGCGAAATGAAGGATTCTGTAGTTAATTATAGTAAGAATTCTGAATGGAGCGAAGGATTCATACCTACTTTATACAACTACTGTGAGTTTTTTTTTAAATAATCAGTAGGCACTAGGACGTTAAATAAAAAAGAATTTATAAAACTAATAAATGACAAAAAATTATTTATGACATTGACATTGGTTATGATATAGCACGTGAAAATCAACATAGTCCTAACTCAAAAACGTAGTTTGAGATATAGTGTTTCAAAGATTAAAATAATCATAGTTCCCGACTGCCAATTACTTTCCACCCACATTCTTCTACTTTCTATTGCTTTGAAAATAAAGTCTTTGGAAGTAATATTTAAGGATTTACAAGCTATTATTTAGAACCACTTTGAGTTAATACTATGTTGCCTACTCATTAAAATGATGTTTTTTGATAAAGTTAAGATAGGCGTAAAAAAATTAGCCAAGATAGGCGTAAAAAAAATAAGCTAAACGATCGAACACCGTATCAAGTTTGATGCAGCTTTACTACACAGACGCGGAGAGGCTTAAAACGGAATCTTTTGAAGAAGCAACTGACTTAGAAACATGACTGTTTGTTTTGTTTTGTTACCAGTTTGTAGATAAAAAAATGCTGATTCCGAATATATAAATACCAACTCAAAATTCATTTTTTTTTAGTTAGGACTATGTTGATTTTGAAGTGCGATGTGATTATAGGACAAAAGACACTAAAACCCGAAGTTAAGATAGCTAATTTGAATGACTGTACTTGTTCCAATTTCAAATCTTTTCTTTGTGCAAGGGACCCAGCCCCGAGACACACAGCCAAGTTATCTGTAAATTATTTTCAATAGAAGTAAAGTCTCTTTGATGTGTCAATTTTGTAGTTAAAAGTAAAAACCTCCTTGGGCCAAGGAAGCTATGCCTTGAACCACGGACGTAATATACTAACTTGTATATATTCTTGTTTAATATTTATCACATAAGAGATAATGTTTATTTTTATCAAACCTATTTTCATTATTGTAAAACTTACAACTATGTTGACCATGAATTTTTGTATTGTGTGGTCGAGGAAGGTCCTACTAACTGTACTGTTGTATTATTAATTACAGTTTTACTAACATTGAAGAAATGTGTCATAAATGACTCAGCAGTATTTAGGTGTCCGGTGGCAGATTTTGAATTTTGATATGATTTGATTTGTCCTTTGTACGGATTTGTTTACAGTACATCTCAGTGGATGGATGCGCATCAATCTAGGCGTATTTTAAGGCTAATGATTCGTTTACAAATTCACTATATGAGTCACTAGCTGCCTCCCGCGGTTTCATCCGCGTGGTTCCCGTTCCTGTGGGAATATCAAAAAATCCTTTCCTAATGCTCGCTTACATCGTTTAGGGATCCTGTATGCAAAATTTCAGCTCAATCGGTTCAGCCGTTTGGGCTGTGCGTTGTCTGTCAGTCAGTCACGGTATTGTTTTATTTATTCGTCATTTACGAAATGCTCCAAGTGAAAATTTAATTCGATCATGGTTGCGAGGGTTCCGAGACACATGTCATATTTAGCTCCAAACACTCCATTGTCGGGTCCCAGCTGGATATCGAGAACGAAAGAAAACATCGAACATGTTGCAAATATTTCGAGCAAAATATTCGAGAGCAGTTGTACACGAATCAACACCTAGCTACGCCTAGCCTAGATTGCGAGTGCACCCGTCCACTAAGACGTTTAGTAAAAAAATTCCACACAAAGGACAAATCAAATTTGGTCAAAATTCCCGCCTTGTTATTTACTTTTAAAAATATTAGCAAAGGAACTTCGAAATCTCCCACCGGGCACCCTGTACACATAAAGCAGAAAGTTTTAAAGAATTCAGTCGTATGCAGTCATCACTTTGAACGTTCCAGCTTTTACACTGCGAATATAACTACTTATAACAAATAAATGTATGATTTATTTCTGTACTGTTTGTATTATTTATTTCGCAAATTTCATGTTTTACAAATTAAAAGCTCTAATAGGCACCAATGTTTTTTTATGAATTAAGTACCTTGAAGTAGGTAGATATTAAATACATAGCTGTATACAGGTGCAAAATTTAAAACGGGACAGTATCAGCAGATATTAAACCGTTGTATCAACATGAAAACGTTCGTAGGAATCCATCCTTTATTTATTGAGAAATTTTGAACTGCTTCCAAAGATTTGAAAAAATGTACAATCAGCAGGAAAATGGACAGTTGTCAAAAAAATATCTTAATATAGATAATTGATCCTGTTTCTCAGAAGGATCAAAACACTAAAAGACCAACGAAGGTTTGAGTACCACAAACGTCAGAAATTGCGAAAAACGCGAAAACCACGCACCCGGCACTCGCGCTACTCGCAGCCGTATCCGCTTCACCTACGAGTACCTTTGTTGAATAAACTTATTTTCTTAGCGAATGAGTGAAAATATTTTTTCGCGATTTCTAACTTTTCTAGTACTCATACCGCAGTAGGTTTTGTATAAAAAACGTTGAAAACGGATTTTCAAAATTCGAGAATGCAGTTCTCAGTTTCTCAAAAATATTAAGGATGGTTTCCTAAGAACCTTCTCATGTAGCTACAACGTTTAAGGTATTTGCCCGTCATGCATGCCCCGTTTTAAATTTCCACTCTGTATAAGTACTCAGTCCTGTTATGTTAGTAGGTATATTACGTCCATGCCTTGAACAGCTTTGTTATTTTTCTCGAAACTATTTTCGCTAGTTATTGTTGACATTTGGCGTTCCAAATTTAAATGTCATCTTACTCAAGGGAACTTCCATACAACATTTGCTCCCTCGGGCTTAATTAAGAATATTTGACAATTAATACGTGCTCCAGATGCAGGTGGTGTATAAAGAGATATTATGTAATATTAGTGTACTTTTTTTGGCCAGTATCGTTGAAGAAAAACAACTTTGTCAACGTTACGGAGGAATTTGCGAAAAAACTTACAATGAAAGGAGCAAATAAATAAGCCGCGCGGTTAAGACGCGGTTCGAAAATCGAATTGCCTCTATTTACCACGTGACCACGAAGTTCTCTTAAATTGAGCTTAGTAAGGTGGTCCCATTCTTTTTGCAAATCCCGGATACGTTTCCAAGAAAATGTACATGTGTTTGTGGTTCATTGAATAAATTAAGAGGCAGTCTTTTTTTTCTTCTTTATTTCATAGGTACCAGGCTTTTAGTGCAAGGGCACTGCAGTGTTTACATTCTCCACAAAATACAATTTTAAATAATAATCATCATAATTTACAAATAAGAATATATAAATCGATGTTTATGTATGTTTACTTACGAACGCATGTTATATAAATATTTTCAATAGAAAAAGTGTTCATGCATTTCTAAAATTTGTCTGGCTTGGCTATTTCTGAAGCTGCCTGTAATGCAACCATTCAAATTAGTTACGGCAGGGCACGCCCTGAAGTACATTCAACAGCAGCTACAGCTTAAATCTGGACTCAACGGCATACGTCTTAAAGTCCAAACTCGATTGGAGAAATTTTACAGATATGTATAGACGTAGCTGCTGTTGACCGTACATTATGTTTATGTTACCGTTAAAAGTTTCAAACAATTTTGATAAGTTATCATATTTGATTACTATTAGTTTAAAATATATGGCAAAAATAAATACGAGTTGTGATATATTAACCTTCCTAAGCTTTATGGATCGATTTACCTTATTGCGTAATGGAATGGAAGCGGTGATAACTTTAAGTCAACAATTTAAACCCTTAATTTGGCAATGTAAGTCCTGGCATACATGAACTTGAAAGAGTGGAAAAGAAGATGGCGCTACCGGCCTTGATGAAAACAACGAAAAAAAACAAATTATTTGTACACCGCTTGACGGTGGCGCATCTAGGGCGATAATGTAATACTAAGTTTCCGATTATGTAGGTATTTGGAATCGATTCATTTATAGGTCATAGAATCACTAAGATAGTTTTGCTTGCACCGTTGGCTGTTTTATGCAATTCGCTTTTTGACGACGTGAATTTTATAGAACAGTATCATCTTCTTTTACAGTATTTATATGCTATTTCGTCAGTTGTTGCTTGGTAAAGTTGCACTCGAATCACATTATGACCCTTACCGCTTAACGGTATTGCTATAGCTATCGATTATTCAAACCCCCTACAAGGGCTCTCGCTAACGCTATAACATTCATACTAAAAATGCAAAGTAAATCTAATAGATGAGTAGGAATTGGACAAAAACCTATCGTTGAAGGGTTTTCCGAGATTTTTAAGTTTAATAGCTATAGCGATAGCAAATCCGTTAGGCGGTAGGGGTGCCGATGTAAAACGGGCGTTGTGACATAAACTGATTGTATGCAGTTGAAAATAAAACAGTTTAATTACAGTTGCCAGAGTTTTATATGTAAAACAAGGATAGTTTAACACAGTCATGGAATTTTTGTTTTAAATCACAGTAAATTACCGCAGACAGAAGGTTATATGGGTAGATTTATTTATGATAAAGTTATCTAGTTAGAGCAACTATATTAGTGTGTACGTTCGAACTAATTGGTTACTATTCGCAGACGTCTCTTCTATAGAAACTTAGAAACAGTATAAGATGGTAAGATATGCAAACGATCCCACTATAAATTGTATGTCAAGTGCAAATTATAATACCTGAGATTGCATTATATCTCGAGATACTCGCCTTTATTGTAAACGGAATAAGAGCTGTTTTTGTAGTATCACTGTAAGCTTGATAAGATGATGCTATATAATGTTACATGTACACAAAAAATTTACACTTCCGTGACTTACAAGATCGGACAGAAGTCCTTGTGGCCAGTGTAACTAGAGGCCTAAATGTTGTGCATGCAACTCGATAACTATTACGATCACTGTCAATCTAAAAATAAGTTGCACAGCCAAAACCATGTAGGTAACATCTAGTGCTAGACCTGTCAAAATTGCCATCTTTCAGCGGCCGCATTATAACGGTTACAACATGTACCTACTTTTTTTTAAACTTTCGCCAGTTGTGCGTTTCAACGCATGATAACAATATAATTATGAAGATCTATTGTTGGCTTTTATGGCAGTTGTCACAGTGAATTGTTTTGCTGAAGCAAGATGGACGAAAAGTGGAGATCCGACTCCCAAGTAAAGGCGATAGATATCGAGTTTTAATTTGTAGTCTGTACTCCTTATTTTATCTGGCTGTATAATTTTACCTTTATTTACCTACCACATTATATATATTCAATATGGTACTTAAACAGTATTTTCGGACGATTTTAATAAATACTAAGATCACCAAAGTGACTTAATAACTGTAGCAATATGTGGGTGCAATTGCAAAATTCAGATATCTTTTATAATTAATTATTACCATAATTGTTACCGATTTTAAAGTTTAAGATTGAGAATGATGCAATACATTGAATTAACAGTTTCAAAATATTTGTTTTATTTGTTACTTACCTAAACTGAGACTATATAATAGTAGATTATGCACTAAGGGGATAAAGCAGTGTCTTATGTCACGGTCAGCATATTGAATTCTGAGCGAAATGAAGGATTCTGTAGTTAATTATAGTAAGAATTCTGAATGGAGCGAAGGATTCATACCTACTTTATACAACTACTGTGAGTTTTTTTTTAAATAATCAGTAGGCACTAGGACGTTAAATAAAAAAGAATTTATAAAACTAATAAATGACAAAAAATTATTTATGACATTGACATTGGTTATGATATAGCACGTGAAAATCAACATAGTCCTAACTCAAAAACGTAGTTTGAGATATAGTGTTTCAAAGATTAAAATAATCATAGTTCCCGACTGCCAATTACTTTCCACCCACATTCTTCTACTTTCTATTGCTTTGAAAATAAAGTCTTTGGAAGTAATATTTAAGGATTTACAAGCTATTATTTAGAACCACTTTGAGTTAATACTATGTTGCCTACTCATTAAAATGATGTTTTTTGATAAAGTTAAGATAGGCGTAAAAAAATTAGCCAAGATAGGCGTAAAAAAAATAAGCTAAACGATCGAACACCGTATCAAGTTTGATGCAGCTTTACTACACAGACGCGGAGAGGCTTAAAACGGAATCTTTTGAAGAAGCAACTGACTTAGAAACATGACTGTTTGTTTTGTTTTGTTACCAGTTTGTAGATAAAAAAATGCTGATTCCGAATATATAAATACCAACTCAAAATTCATTTTTTTTTAGTTAGGACTATGTTGATTTTGAAGTGCGATGTGATTATAGGACAAAAGACACTAAAACCCGAAGTTAAGATAGCTAATTTGAATGACTGTACTTGTTCCAATTTCAAATCTTTTCTTTGTGCAAGGGACCCAGCCCCGAGACACACAGCCAAGTTATCTGTAAATTATTTTCAATAGAAGTAAAGTCTCTTTGATGTGTCAATTTTGTAGTTAAAAGTAAAAACCTCCTTGGGCCAAGGAAGCTATGCCTTGAACCACGGACGTAATATACTAACTTGTATATATTCTTGTTTAATATTTATCACATAAGAGATAATGTTTATTTTTATCAAACCTATTTTCATTATTGTAAAACTTACAACTATGTTGACCATGAATTTTTGTATTGTGTGGTCGAGGAAGGTCCTACTAACTGTACTGTTGTATTATTAATTACAGTTTTACTAACATTGAAGAAATGTGTCATAAATGACTCAGCAGTATTTAGGTGTCCGGTGGCAGATTTTGAATTTTGATATGATTTGATTTGTCCTTTGTACGGATTTGTTTACAGTACATCTCAGTGGATGGATGCGCATCAATCTAGGCGTATTTTAAGGCTAATGATTCGTTTACAAATTCACTATATGAGTCACTAGCTGCCTCCCGCGGTTTCATCCGCGTGGTTCCCGTTCCTGTGGGAATATCAAAAAATCCTTTCCTAATGCTCGCTTACATCGTTTAGGGATCCTGTATGCAAAATTTCAGCTCAATCGGTTCAGCCGTTTGGGCTGTGCGTTGTCTGTCAGTCAGTCACGGTATTGTTTTATTTATTCGTCATTTACGAAATGCTCCAAGTGAAAATTTAATTCGATCATGGTTGCGAGGGTTCCGAGACACATGTCATATTTAGCTCCAAACACTCCATTGTCGGGTCCCAGCTGGATATCGAGAACGAAAGAAAACATCGAACATGTTGCAAATATTTCGAGCAAAATATTCGAGAGCAGTTGTACACGAATCAACACCTAGCTACGCCTAGCCTAGATTGCGAGTGCACCCGTCCACTAAGACGTTTAGTAAAAAAATTCCACACAAAGGACAAATCAAATTTGGTCAAAATTCCCGCCTTGTTATTTACTTTTAAAAATATTAGCAAAGGAACTTCGAAATCTCCCACCGGGCACCCTGTACACATAAAGCAGAAAGTTTTAAAGAATTCAGTCGTATGCAGTCATCACTTTGAACGTTCCAGCTTTTACACTGCGAATATAACTACTTATAACAAATAAATGTATGATTTATTTCTGTACTGTTTGTATTATTTATTTCGCAAATTTCATGTTTTACAAATTAAAAGCTCTAATAGGCACCAATGTTTTTTTATGAATTAAGTACCTTGAAGTAGGTAGATATTAAATACATAGCTGTATACAGGTGCAAAATTTAAAACGGGACAGTATCAGCAGATATTAAACCGTTGTATCAACATGAAAACGTTCGTAGGAATCCATCCTTTATTTATTGAGAAATTTTGAACTGCTTCCAAAGATTTGAAAAAATGTACAATCAGCAGGAAAATGGACAGTTCTCAAAAAAATATCTTAATATAGATAATTGATCCTGTTTCTCAGAAGGATCAAAACACTAAAAGACCAACGAAGGTTTGAGTACCACAAACGTCAGAAATTGCGAAAAACGCGAAAACCACGCACCCGGCACTCGCGCTACTCGCAGCCGTATCCGCTTCACCTACGAGTACCTTTGTTGAATAAACTTATTTTCTTAGCGAATGAGTGAAAATATTTTTTCGCGATTTCTAACTTTTCTAGTACTCATACCGCAGTAGGTTTTGTATAAAAAACGTTGAAAACGGATTTTCAAAATTCGAGAATGCAGTTCTCAGTTTCTCAAAAATATTAAGGATGGTTTCCTAAGAACCTTCTCATGTAGCTACAACGTTTAAGGTATTTGCCCGTCATGCATGCCCCGTTTTAAATTTCCACTCTGTATAAGTACTCAGTCCTGTTATGTTAGTAGGTATATTACGTCCATGCCTTGAACAGCTTTGTTATTTTTCTCGAAACTATTTTCGCTAGTTATTGTTGACATTTGGCGTTCCAAATTTAAATGTCATCTTACTCAAGGGAACTTCCATCCAAATTTTGCTCCCTCGGGCTTAATTAAGAATATTTGACAATTAATACGTGCTCCAGATGCAGGTGGTGTATAAAGAGATATTATGTAATATTAGTGTACTTTTTTTGGCCAGTATCGTTGAAGAAAAACAACTTTGTCAACGTTACGGAGGAATTTGCGAAAAAACTTACAATGAAAGGAGCAAATAAATAAGCCGCGCGGTTAAGACGCGGTTCGAAAATCGAATTGCCTCTATTTACCACGTGACCACGAAGTTCTCTTAAATTGAGCTTAGTAAGGTGGTCCCATTCTTTTTGCAAATCCCGGATACGTTTCCAAGAAAATGTACATGTGTTTGTGGTTCATTGAATAAATTAAGAGGCAGTCTTTTTTTTCTTCTTTATTTCATAGGTACCAGGCTTTTAGTGCAAGGGCACTGCAGTGTTTACATTCTCCACAAAATACAATTTTAAATAATAATCATCATAATTTACAAATAAGAATATATAAATCGATGTTTATGTATGTTTACTTACGAACGCATGTTATATAAATATTTTCAATAGAAAAAGTGTTCATGCATTTCTAAAATTTGTCTGGCTTGGCTATTTCTGAAGCTGCCTGTAATGCAACCATTCAAATTAGTTACGGCAGGGCACGCCCTGAAGTACATTCAACAGCAGCTACAGCTTAAATCTGGACTCAACGGCATACGTCTTAAAGTCCAAACTCGATTGGAGAAATTTTACAGATATGTATAGACGTAGCTGCTGTTGACCGTACATTATGTTTATGTTACCGTTAAAAGTTTCAAACAATTTTGATAAGTTATCATATTTGATTACTATTAGTTTAAAATATATGGCAAAAATAAATACGAGTTGTGATATATTAACCTTCCTAAGCTTTATGGATCGATTTACCTTATTGCGTAATGGAATGGAAGCGGTGATAACTTTAAGTCAACAATTTAAACCCTTAATTTGGCAATGTAAGTCCTGGCATACATGAACTTGAAAGAGTGGAAAAGAAGATGGCGCTACCGGCCTTGATGAAAACAACGAAAAAAAACAAATTATTTGTACACCGCTTGACGGTGGCGCATCTAGGGCGATAATGTAATACTAAGTTTCCGATTATGTAGGTATTTGGAATCGATTCATTTATAGGTCATAGAATCACTAAGATAGTTTTGCTTGCACCGTTGGCTGTTTTATGCAATTCGCTTTTTGACGACGTGAATTTTATAGAACAGTATCATCTTCTTTTACAGTATTTATATGCTATTTCGTCAGTTGTTGCTTGGTAAAGTTGCACTCGAATCACATTATGACCCTTACCGCTTAACGGTATTGCTATAGCTATCGATTATTCAAACCCCCTACAAGGGCTCTCGCTAACGCTATAACATTCATACTAAAAATGCAAAGTAAATCTAATAGATGAGTAGGAATTGGACAAAAACCTATCGTTGAAGGGTTTTCCGAGATTTTTAAGTTTAATAGCTATAGCGATAGCAAATCCGTTAGGCGGTAGGGGTGCCGATGTAAAACGGGCGTTGTGACATAAACTGATTGTATGCAGTTGAAAATAAAACAGTTTAATTACAGTTGCCAGAGTTTTATATGTAAAACAAGGATAGTTTAACACAGTCATGGAATTTTTGTTTTAAATCACAGTAAATTACCGCAGACAGAAGGTTATATGGGTAGATTTATTTATGATAAAGTTATCTAGTTAGAGCAACTATATTAGTGTGTACGTTCGAACTAATTGGTTACTATTCGCAGACGTCTCTTCTATAGAAACTTAGAAACAGTATAAGATGGTAAGATATGCAAACGATCCCACTATAAATTGTATGTCAAGTGCAAATTATAATACCTGAGATTGCATTATATCTCGAGATACTCGCCTTTATTGTAAACGGAATAAGAGCTGTTTTTGTAGTATCACTGTAAGCTTGATAAGATGATGCTATATAATGTTACATGTACACAAAAAATTTACACTTCCGTGACTTACAAGATCGGACAGAAGTCCTTGTGGCCAGTGTAACTAGAGGCCTAAATGTTGTGCATGCAACTCGATAACTATTACGATCACTGTCAATCTAAAAATAAGTTGCACAGCCAAAACCATGTAGGTAACATCTAGTGCTAGACCTGTCAAAATTGCCATCTTTCAGCGGCCGCATTATAACGGTTACAACATGTACCTACTTTTTTTTAAACTTTCGCCAGTTGTGCGTTTCAACGCATGATAACAATATAATTATGAAGATCTATTGTTGGCTTTTATGGCAGTTGTCACAGTGAATTGTTTTGCTGAAGCAAGATGGACGAAAAGTGGAGATCCGACTCCCAAGTAAAGGCGATAGATATCGAGTTTTAATTTGTAGTCTGTACTCCTTATTTTATCTGGCTGTATAATTTTACCTTTATTTACCTACCACATTATATATATTCAATATGGTACTTAAACAGTATTTTCGGACGATTTTAATAAATACTAAGATCACCAAAGTGACTTAATAACTGTAGCAATATGTGGGTGCAATTGCAAAATTCAGATATCTTTTATAATTAATTATTACCATAATTGTTACCGATTTTAAAGTTTAAGATTGAGAATGATGCAATACATTGAATTAACAGTTTCAAAATATTTGTTTTATTTGTTACTTACCTAAACTGAGACTATATAATAGTAGATTATGCACTAAGGGGATAAAGCAGTGTCTTATGTCACGGTCAGCATATTGAATTCTGAGCGAAATGAAGGATTCTGTAGTTAATTATAGTAAGAATTCTGAATGGAGCGAAGGATTCATACCTACTTTATACAACTAACGTGAGTTTTTTTTTAAATAATCAGTAGGCACTAGGACGTTAAATAAAAAAGAATTTATAAAACTAATAAATGACAAAAAATTATTTATGACATTGACATTGGTTATGATATAGCACGTGAAAATCAACATAGTCCTAACTCAAAAACGTAGTTTGAGATATAGTGTTTCAAAGATTAAAATAATCATAGTTCCCGACTGCCAATTACTTTCCACCCACATTCTTCTACTTTCTATTGCTTTGAAAATAAAGTCTTTGGAAGTAATATTTAAGGATTTACAAGCTATTATTTAGAACCACTTTGAGTTAATACTATGTTGCCTACTCATTAAAATGATGTTTTTTGATAAAGTTAAGATAGGCGTAAAAAAATTAGCCAAGATAGGCGTAAAAAAAATAAGCTAAACGATCGAACACCGTATCAAGTTTGATGCAGCTTTACTACACAGACGCGGAGAGGCTTAAAACGGAATCTTTTGAAGAAGCAACTGACTTAGAAACATGACTGTTTGTTTTGTTTTGTTACCAGTTTGTAGATAAAAAAATGCTGATTCCGAATATATAAATACCAACTCAAAATTCATTTTTTTTTAGTTAGGACTATGTTGATTTTGAAGTGCGATGTGATTATAGGACAAAAGACACTAAAACCCGAAGTTAAGATAGCTAATTTGAATGACTGTACTTGTTCCAATTTCAAATCTTTTCTTTGTGCAAGGGACCCAGCCCCGAGACACACAGCCAAGTTATCTGTAAATTATTTTCAATAGAAGTAAAGTCTCTTTGATGTGTCAATTTTGTAGTTAAAAGTAAAAACCTCCTTGGGCCAAGGAAGCTATGCCTTGAACCACGGACGTAATATACTAACTTGTATATATTCTTGTTTAATATTTATCACATAAGAGATAATGTTTATTTTTATCAAACCTATTTTCATTATTGTAAAACTTACAACTATGTTGACCATGAATTTTTGTATTGTGTGGTCGAGGAAGGTCCTACTAACTGTACTGTTGTATTATTAATTACAGTTTTACTAACATTGAAGAAATGTGTCATAAATGACTCAGCAGTATTTAGGTGTCCGGTGGCAGATTTTGAATTTTGATATGATTTGATTTGTCCTTTGTACGGATTTGTTTACAGTACATCTCAGTGGATGGATGCGCATCAATCTAGGCGTATTTTAAGGCTAATGATTCGTTTACAAATTCACTATATGAGTCACTAGCTGCCTCCCGCGGTTTCATCCGCGTGGTTCCCGTTCCTGTGGGAATATCAAAAAATCCTTTCCTAATGCTCGCTTACATCGTTTAGGGATCCTGTATGCAAAATTTCAGCTCAATCGGTTCAGCCGTTTGGGCTGTGCGTTGTCTGTCAGTCAGTCACGGTATTGTTTTATTTATTCGTCATTTACGAAATGCTCCAAGTGAAAATTTAATTCGATCATGGTTGCGAGGGTTCCGAGACACATGTCATATTTAGCTCCAAACACTCCATTGTCGGGTCCCAGCTGGATATCGAGAACGAAAGAAAACATCGAACATGTTGCAAATATTTCGAGCAAAATATTCGAGAGCAGTTGTACACGAATCAACACCTAGCTACGCCTAGCCTAGATTGCGAGTGCACCCGTCCACTAAGACGTTTAGTAAAAAAATTCCACACAAAGGACAAATCAAATTTGGTCAAAATTCCCGCCTTGTTATTTACTTTTAAAAATATTAGCAAAGGAACTTCGAAATCTCCCACCGGGCACCCTGTACACATAAAGCAGAAAGTTTTAAAGAATTCAGTCGTATGCAGTCATCACTTTGAACGTTCCAGCTTTTACACTGCGAATATAACTACTTATAACAAATAAATGTATGATTTATTTCTGTACTGTTTGTATTATTTATTTCGCAAATTTCATGTTTTACAAATTAAAAGCTCTAATAGGCACCAATGTTTTTTTATGAATTAAGTACCTTGAAGTAGGTAGATATTAAATACATAGCTGTATACAGGTGCAAAATTTAAAACGGGACAGTATCAGCAGATATTAAACCGTTGTATCAACATGAAAACGTTCGTAGGAATCCATCCTTTATTTATTGAGAAATTTTGAACTGCTTCCAAAGATTTGAAAAAATGTACAATCAGCAGGAAAATGGACAGTTCTCAAAAAAATATCTTAATATAGATAATTGATCCTGTTTCTCAGAAGGATCAAAACACTAAAAGACCAACGAAGGTTTGAGTACCACAAACGTCAGAAATTGCGAAAAACGCGAAAACCACGCACCCGGCACTCGCGCTACTCGCAGCCGTATCCGCTTCACCTACGAGTACCTTTGTTGAATAAACTTATTTTCTTAGCGAATGAGTGAAAATATTTTTTCGCGATTTCTAACTTTTCTAGTACTCATACCGCAGTAGGTTTTGTATAAAAAACGTTGAAAACGGATTTTCAAAATTCGAGAATGCAGTTCTCAGTTTCTCAAAAATATTAAGGATGGTTTCCTAAGAACCTTCTCATGTAGCTACAACGTTTAAGGTATTTGCCCGTCATGCATGCCCCGTTTTAAATTTCCACTCTGTATAAGTACTCAGTCCTGTTATGTTAGTAGGTATATTACGTCCATGCCTTGAACAGCTTTGTTATTTTTCTCGAAACTATTTTCGCTAGTTATTGTTGACATTTGGCGTTCCAAATTTAAATGTCATCTTACTCAAGGGAACTTCCATACAACATTTGCTCCCTCGGGCTTAATTAAGAATATTTGACAATTAATACGTGCTCCAGATGCAGGTGGTGTATAAAGAGATATTATGTAATATTAGTGTACTTTTTTTGGCCAGTATCGTTGAAGAAAAACAACTTTGTCAACGTTACGGAGGAATTTGCGAAAAAACTTACAATGAAAGGAGCAAATAAATAAGCCGCGCGGTTAAGACGCGGTTCGAAAATCGAATTGCCTCTATTTACCACGTGACCACGAAGTTCTCTTAAATTGAGCTTAGTAAGGTGGTCCCATTCTTTTTGCAAATCCCGGATACGTTTCCAAGAAAATGTACATGTGTTTGTGGTTCATTGAATAAATTAAGAGGCAGTCTTTTTTTTCTTCTTTATTTCATAGGTACCAGGCTTTTAGTGCAAGGGCACTGCAGTGTTTACATTCTCCACAAAATACAATTTTAAATAATAATCATCATAATTTACAAATAAGAATATATAAATCGATGTTTATGTATGTTTACTTACGAACGCATGTTATATAAATATTTTCAATAGAAAAAGTGTTCATGCATTTCTAAAATTTGTCTGGCTTGGCTATTTCTGAAGCTGCCTGTAATGCAACCATTCAAATTAGTTACGGCAGGGCACGCCCTGAAGTACATTCAACAGCAGCTACAGCTTAAATCTGGACTCAACGGCATACGTCTTAAAGTCCAAACTCGATTGGAGAAATTTTACAGATATGTATAGACGTAGCTGCTGTTGACCGTACATTATGTTTATGTTACCGTTAAAAGTTTCAAACAATTTTGATAAGTTATCATATTTGATTACTATTAGTTTAAAATATATGGCAAAAATAAATACGAGTTGTGATATATTAACCTTCCTAAGCTTTATGGATCGATTTACCTTATTGCGTAATGGAATGGAAGCGGTGATAACTTTAAGTCAACAATTTAAACCCTTAATTTGGCAATGTAAGTCCTGGCATACATGAACTTGAA
>CAJUUR010000019.1:0-12500 GCA_910589605.1 Chrysoteuchia culmella
CTATACAGGTTAGGTTAGGTTAGGTTAGGTTAGGTTAGGTTAGGTTAGGTTAGGTTAGGTTAGGTTAGGTTAGGTTAGGTTAGGTTAGGTTAGGTTAGGTTAGGTTAGGTTAGGTTAGGTTAGGTTAGGTTAGGTTAGGTTAGGTTAGGTTAGGTTAGGTTAGGTTAGGTTAGGTTAGGTTAGGTTAGGTTAGGTTAGGTTAGGTTAGGTTAGGTTAGGTTAGGTTAGGTTAGGTTAGGTTAGGTTAGGTTAGGTTAGGTTAGGTTAGGTTAGGTTAGTCTAGGTTAGGTTAGGTTAGGTTAGGTTAGGTTAGGTTAGGTTAGGTTAGGTTAGGTTAGGTTAGGTTAGGTTAGGTTAGGTTAGGTTAGGTTAGGTTAGGTTAGGTTAGGTTAGGCTAGGTTAGGTTAGGTTAGGTTAGGTTAGGTTAGGTTAGGTTAGGTTAGGTTAGGTTAGGTTAGGTTAGGTTAGGTTAGGTTAGGTTAGGTTAGGTTAGGTTAGGTTAGGTTAGGTTAGGTTAGGTTAGGTTAGGTTAGGTTAGGTTAGGTTAGGTTAGGTTAGGTTAGGTTAGGTTAGGTTAGGTTAGGTTAGGTTAGGTTAGGTTAGGTTAGGTTAGGTTAGGTTAGGTTAGGCTAGGTTAGGTTAGGTTAGGTTAGGTTAGGTTAGGTTAGGTTAGGTTAGGTTAGGTTAGGTTAGGTTAGGTTAGGTTAGGTTAGGTTAGGTTAGGTTAGGTTAGGTTAGGTTAGGTTAGGTTAGGTTAGGTTAGGTTAGGTTAGGTTAGGTTAGGTTAGGTTAGGTTAGGTTAGGTTAGGTTAGGTTAGGTTAGGTTAGGTTAGGTTAGGTTAGGTTAGGTTAGGTTAGGTTAGGTTAGGTTAGGTTAGGTTAGGTTAGGTTAGGTTAGGTTAGGTTAGGTTAGGTTAGGTTAGGTTAGGTTAGGTTAGGTTAGGTTAGGTTAGGTTAGGTTAGGTTAGGTTAGGTTAGGTTAGGTTAGGTTAGGTTAGGTTAGGTTAGGTTAGGTTAGGTTAGGTTAGGTTAGGTTAGGTTAGGTTAGGTTAGGTTAGGTTAGGTTAGGTTAGGTTAGGTTAGGTTAGGTTAGGTTAGGTTAGGTTAGGTTAGGTTAGGTTAGGTTAGGTTAGGTTAGGTTAGGTTAGGTTAGGTTAGGTTAGGTTAGGTTAGGTTAGGTTAGGTTAGGTTAGGTTAGGTTAGGTTAGGTTAGGTTAGGTTAGGTTAGGTTAGGTTAGGTTAGGTTAGGTTAGGTTAGGTTAGGTTAGGTTAGGTTAGGTTAGGTTAGGTTAGGTTAGGTTAGGTTAGGTTAGGTTAGGTTAGGTTAGGTTAGGTTAGGTTAGGTTAGGTTAGGTTAGGTTAGGTTAGGTTAGGTTAGGTTAGGTTAGGTTAGGTTAGGTTAGGTTAGGTTAGGTTAGGTTAGGTTAGGTTAGGTTAGGTTAGGTTAGGTTAGGTTAGGTTAGGTTAGGTTAGGTTAGGTTAGGTTAGGTTAGGTTAGGTTAGGTTAGGTTAGGTTAGGTTAGGTTAGGTTAGGTTAGGTTAGGTTAGGTTAGGTTAGGTTAGGTTAGGTTAGGTTAGGTTAGGTTAGGTTAGGTTAGGTTAGGTTAGGTTAGGTTAGGTTAGGTTAGGTTAGGTTAGGTTAGGTTAGGTTAGGTTAGGTTAGGTTAGGTTAGGTTAGGTTAGGTTAGGTTAGGTTAGGTTAGGTTAGGTTAGGTTAGGTTAGGTTAGGTTAGGTTAGGTTAGGTTAGGTTAGGTTAGGTTAGGTTAGGTTAGGTTAGGTTAGGTTAGGTTAGGTTAGGTTAGGTTAGGTTAGGTTAGGTTAGGTTAGGTTAGGTTAGGTTAGGTTAGGTTAGGTTAGGTTAGGTTAGGTTAGGTTAGGTTAGGTTAGGTTAGGTTAGGTTAGGTTAGGTTAGGTTAGGTTAGGTTAGGTTAGGTTAGGTTAGGTTAGGTTAGGTTAGGTTAGGTTAGGTTAGGTTAGGTTAGGTTAGGTTAGGTTAGGTTAGGTTAGGTTAGGTTAGGTTAGGTTAGGTTAGGTTAGGTTAGGTTAGGTTAGGTTAGGTTAGGTTAGGTTAGGTTAGGTTAGGTTAGGTTAGGTTAGGTTAGGTTAGGTTAGGTTAGGTTAGGTTAGGTTAGGTTAGGTTAGGTTAGGTTAGGTTAGGTTAGGTTAGGTTAGGTTAGGTTAGGTTAGGTTAGGTTAGGTTAGGTTAGGTTAGGTTAGGTTAGGTTAGGTTAGGTTAGGTTAGGTTAGGTTAGGTTAGGTTAGGTTAGGTTAGGTTAGGTTAGGTTAGGTTAGGTTAGGTTAGGTTAGGTTAGGTTAGGTTAGGTTAGGTTAGGTTAGGTTAGGTTAGGTTAGGTTAGGTTAGGTTAGGTTAGGTTAGGTTAGGTTAGGTTAGGTTAGGTTAGGTTAGGTTAGGTTAGGTTAGGTTAGGTTAGGTTAGGTTAGGTTAGGTTAGGTTAGGTTAGGTTAGGTTAGGTTAGGTTAGGTTAGGTTAGGTTAGGTTAGGTTAGGTTAGGTTAGGTTAGGTTAGGTTAGGTTAGGTTAGGTTAGGTTAGGTTAGGTTAGGTTAGGTTAGGTTAGGTTAGGTTAGGTTAGGTTAGGTTAGGTTAGGTTAGGTTAGGTTAGGTTAGGTTAGGTTAGGTTAGGTTAGGTTAGGTTAGGTTAGGTTAGGTTAGGTTAGGTTAGGTTAGGTTAGGTTAGGTTAGGTTAGGTTAGGTTAGGTTAGGTTAGGTTAGGTTAGGTTAGGTTAGGTTAGGTTAGGTTAGGTTAGGTTAGGTTAGGTTAGGTTAGGTTAGGTTAGGTTAGGTTAGGTTAGGTTAGGTTAGGTTAGGTTAGGTTAGGTTAGGTTAGGTTAGGTTAGGTTAGGTTAGGTTAGGTTAGGTTAGGTTAGGTTAGGTTAGGTTAGGTTAGGTTAGGTTAGGTTAGGTTAGGTTAGGTTAGGTTAGGTTAGGTTAGGTTAGGTTAGGTTAGGTTAGGTTAGGTTAGGTTAGGTTAGGTTAGGTTAGGTTAGGTTAGGTTAGGTTAGGTTAGGTTAGGTTAGGTTAGGTTAGGTTAGGTTAGGTTAGGTTAGGTTAGGTTAGGTTAGGTTAGGTTAGGTTAGGTTAGGTTAGGTTAGGTTAGGTTAGGTTAGGTTAGGTTAGGTTAGGTTAGGTTAGGTTAGGTTAGGTTAGGTTAGGTTAGGTTAGGTTAGGTTAGGTTAGGTTAGGTTAGGTTAGGTTAGGTTAGGTTAGGTTAGGTTAGGTTAGGTTAGGTTAGGTTAGGTTAGGTTAGGTTAGGTTAGGTTAGGTTAGGTTAGGTTAGGTTAGGTTAGGTTAGGTTAGGTTAGGTTAGGTTAGGTTAGGTTAGGTTAGGTTAGGTTAGGTTAGGTTAGGTTAGGTTAGGTTAGGTTAGGTTAGGTTAGGTTAGGTTAGGTTAGGTTAGGTTAGGTTAGGTTAGGTTAGGTTAGGTTAGGTTAGGTTAGGTTAGGTTAGGTTAGGTTAGGTTAGGTTAGGTTAGGTTAGGTTAGGTTAGGTTAGGTTAGGTTAGGTTAGGTTAGGTTAGGTTAGGTTAGGTTAGGATAGGTTAGGTTAGGTTAGGTTAGGTTAGGTTAGGTTAGGTTAGGTTAGGTTAGGTTAGGTTAGGTTAGGTTAGGTTAGGTTAGGTTAGGTTAGGTTAGGTTAGGTTAGGTTAGGTTAGGTTAGGTTAGGTTAGGTTAGGTTAGGTTAGGTTAGGTTAGGTTAGGTTAGGTTAGGTTAGGTTAGGTTAGGTTAGGTTAGGTTAGGTTAGGTTAGGTTAGGTTAGGTTAGGTTAGGTTAGGTTAGGTTAGGTTAGGTTAGGTTAGGTTAGGTTAGGTTAGGTTAGGTTAGGTTAGGTTAGGTTAGGTTAGGTTAGGTTAGGTTAGGTTAGGTTAGGTTAGGTTAGGTTAGGTTAGGTTAGGTTAGGTTAGGTTAGGTTAGGTTAGGTTAGGTTAGGTTAGGTTAGGTTAGGTTAGGTTAGGTTAGGTTAGGTTAGGTTAGGTTAGGTTAGGTTAGGTTAGGTTAGGTTAGGTTAGGTTAGGTTAGGTTAGGTTAGGTTAGGTTAGGTTAGGTTAGGTTAGGTTAGGTTAGGTTAGGTTAGGTTAGGTTAGGTTAGGTTAGGTTAGGTTAGGTTAGGTTAGGTTAGGTTAGGTTAGGTTAGGTTAGGTTAGGTTAGGTTAGGTTAGGTTAGGTTAGGTTAGGTTAGGTTAGGTTAGGTTAGGTTAGGTTAGGTTAGGTTAGGTTAGGTTAGGTTAGGTTAGGTTAGGTTAGGTTAGGTTAGGTTAGGTTAGGTTAGGTTAGGTTAGGTTAGGTTAGGTTAGGTTAGGTTAGGTTAGGTTAGGTTAGGTTAGGTTAGGTTAGGTTAGGTTAGGTTAGGTTAGGTTAGGTTAGGTTAGGTTAGGTTAGGTTAGGTTAGGTTAGGTTAGGTTAGGTTAGGTTAGGTTAGGTTAGGTTAGGTTAGGTTAGGTTAGGTTAGGTTAGGTTAGGTTAGGTTAGGTTAGGTTAGGTTAGGTTAGGTTAGGTTAGGTTAGGTTAGGTTAGGTTAGGTTAGGTTAGGTTAGGTTAGGTTAGGTTAGGTTAGGTTAGGTTAGGTTAGGTTAGGTTAGGTTAGGTTAGGTTAGGTTAGGTTAGGTTAGGTTAGGTTAGGTTAGGTTAGGTTAGGTTAGGTTAGGTTAGGTTAGGTTAGGTTAGGTTAGGTTAGGTTAGGTTAGGTTAGGTTAGGTTAGGTTAGGTTAGGTTAGGTTAGGTTAGGTTAGGTTAGGTTAGGTTAGGTTAGGTTAGGTTAGGTTAGGTTAGGTTAGGTTAGGTTAGGTTAGGTTAGGTTAGGTTAGGTTAGGTTAGGTTAGGTTAGGTTAGGTTAGGTTAGGTTAGGTTAGGTTAGGTTAGGTTAGGTTAGGTTAGGTTAGGTTAGGTTAGGTTAGGTTAGGTTAGGTTAGGTTAGGTTAGGTTAGGTTAGGTTAGGTTAGGTTAGGTTAGGTTAGGTTAGGTTAGGTTAGGTTAGGTTAGGTTAGGTTAGGTTAGGTTAGGTTAGGTTAGGTTAGGTTAGGTTAGGTTAGGTTAGGTTAGGTTAGGTTAGGTTAGGTTAGGTTAGGTTAGGTTAGGTTAGGTTAGGTTAGGTTAGGTTAGGTTAGGTTAGGTTAGGTTAGGTTAGGTTAGGTTAGGTTAGGTTAGGTTAGGTTAGGTTAGGTTAGGTTAGGTTAGGTTAGGTTAGGTTAGGTTAGGTTAGGTTAGGTTAGGTTAGGTTAGGTTAGGTTAGGTTAGGTTAGGTTAGGTTAGGTTAGGTTAGGTTAGGTTAGGTTAGGTTAGGTTAGGTTAGGTTAGGTTAGGTTAGGTTAGGTTAGGTTAGGTTAGGTTAGGTTAGGTTAGGTTAGGTTAGGTTAGGTTAGGTTAGGTTAGGTTAGGTTAGGTTAGGTTAGGTTAGGTTAGGTTAGGTTAGGTTAGGTTAGGTTAGGTTAGGTTAGGTTAGGTTAGGTTAGGTTAGGTTAGGTTAGGTTAGGTTAGGTTAGGTTAGGTTAGGTTAGGTTAGGTTAGGTTAGGTTAGGTTAGGTTAGGTTAGGTTAGGTTAGGTTAGGTTAGGTTAGGTTAGGTTAGGTTAGGTTAGGTTAGGTTAGGTTAGGTTAGGTTAGGTTAGGTTAGGTTAGGTTAGGTTAGGTTAGGTTAGGTTAGGTTAGGTTAGGTTAGGTTAGGTTAGGTTAGGTTAGGTTAGGTTAGGTTAGGTTAGGTTAGGTTAGGTTAGGTTAGGTTAGGTTAGGTTAGGTTAGGTTAGGTTAGGTTAGGTTAGGTTAGGTTAGGTTAGGTTAGGTTAGGTTAGGTTAGGTTAGGTTAGGTTAGGTTAGGTTAGGTTAGGTTAGGTTAGGTTAGGTTAGGTTAGGTTAGGTTAGGTTAGGTTAGGTTAGGTTAGGTTAGGTTAGGTTAGGTTAGGTTAGGTTAGGTTAGGTTAGGTTAGGTTAGGTTAGGTTAGGTTAGGTTAGGTTAGGTTAGGTTAGGTTAGGTTAGGTTAGGTTAGGTTAGGTTAGGTTAGGTTAGGTTAGGTTAGGTTAGGTTAGGTTAGGTTAGGTTAGGTTAGGTTAGGTTAGGTTAGGTTAGGTTAGGTTAGGTTAGGTTAGGTTAGGTTAGGTTAGGTTAGGTTAGGTTAGGTTAGGTTAGGTTAGGTTAGGTTAGGTTAGGTTAGGTTAGGTTAGGTTAGGTTAGGTTAGGTTAGGTTAGGTTAGGTTAGGTTAGGTTAGGTTAGGTTAGGTTAGGTTAGGTTAGGTTAGGTTAGGTTAGGTTAGGTTAGGTTAGGTTAGGTTAGGTTAGGTTAGGTTAGGTTAGGTTAGGTTAGGTTAGGTTAGGTTAGGTTAGGTTAGGTTAGGTTAGGTTAGGTTAGGTTAGGTTAGGTTAGGTTAGGTTAGGTTAGGTTAGGTTAGGTTAGGTTAGGTTAGGTTAGGTTAGGTTAGGTTAGGTTAGGTTAGGTTAGGTTAGGTTAGGTTAGGTTAGGTTAGGTTAGGTTAGGTTAGGTTAGGTTAGGTTAGGTTAGGTTAGGTTAGGTTAGGTTAGGTTAGGTTAGGTTAGGTTAGGTTAGGTTAGGTTAGGTTAGGTTAGGTTAGGTTAGGTTAGGTTAGGTTAGGTTAGGTTAGGTTAGGTTAGGTTAGGTTAGGTTAGGTTAGGTTAGGTTAGGTTAGGTTAGGTTAGGTTAGGTTAGGTTAGGTTAGGTTAGGTTAGGTTAGGTTAGGTTAGGTTAGGTTAGGTTAGGTTAGGTTAGGTTAGGTTAGGTTAGGTTAGGTTAGGTTAGGTTAGGTTAGGTTAGGTTAGGTTAGGTTAGGTTAGGTTAGGTTAGGTTAGGTTAGGTTAGGTTAGGTTAGGTTAGGTTAGGTTAGGTTAGGTTAGGTTAGGTTAGGTTAGGTTAGGTTAGGTTAGGTTAGGTTAGGTTAGGTTAGGTTAGGTTAGGTTAGGTTAGGTTAGGTTAGGTTAGGTTAGGTTAGGTTAGGTTAGGTTAGGTTAGGTTAGGTTAGGTTAGGTTAGGTTAGGTTAGGTTAGGTTAGGTTAGGTTAGGTTAGGTTAGGTTAGGTTAGGTTAGGTTAGGTTAGGTTAGGTTAGGTTAGGTTAGGTTAGGTTAGGTTAGGTTAGGTTAGGTTAGGTTAGGTTAGGTTAGGTTAGGTTAGGTTAGGTTAGGTTAGGTTAGGTTAGGTTAGGTTAGGTTAGGTTAGGTTAGGTTAGGTTAGGTTAGGTTAGGTTAGGTTAGGTTAGGTTAGGTTAGGTTAGGTTAGGTTAGGTTAGGTTAGGTTAGGTTAGGTTAGGTTAGGTTAGGTTAGGTTAGGTTAGGTTAGGTTAGGTTAGGTTAGGTTAGGTTAGGTTAGGTTAGGTTAGGTTAGGTTAGGTTAGGTTAGGTTAGGTTAGGTTAGGTTAGGTTAGGTTAGGTTAGGTTAGGTTAGGTTAGGTTAGGTTAGGTTAGGTTAGGTTAGGTTAGGTTAGGTTAGGTTAGGTTAGGTTAGGTTAGGTTAGGTTAGGTTAGGTTAGGTTAGGTTAGGTTAGGTTAGGTTAGGTTAGGTTAGGTTAGGTTAGGTTAGGTTAGGTTAGGTTAGGTTAGGTTAGGTTAGGTTAGGTTAGGTTAGGTTAGGTTAGGTTAGGTTAGGTTAGGTTAGGTTAGGTTAGGTTAGGTTAGGTTAGGTTAGGTTAGGTTAGGTTAGGTTAGGTTAGGTTAGGTTAGGTTAGGTTAGGTTAGGTTAGGTTAGGTTAGGTTAGGTTAGGTTAGGTTAGGTTAGGTTAGGTTAGGTTAGGTTAGGTTAGGTTAGGTTAGGTTAGGTTAGGTTAGGTTAGGTTAGGTTAGGTTAGGTTAGGTTAGGTTAGGTTAGGTTAGGTTAGGTTAGGTTAGGTTAGGTTAGGTTAGGTTAGGTTAGGTTAGGTTAGGTTAGGTTAGGTTAGGTTAGGTTAGGTTAGGTTAGGTTAGGTTAGGTTAGGTTAGGTTAGGTTAGGTTAGGTTAGGTTAGGTTAGGTTAGGTTAGGTTAGGTTAGGTTAGGTTAGGTTAGGTTAGGTTAGGTTAGGTTAGGTTAGGTTAGGTTAGGTTAGGTTAGGTTAGGTTAGGTTAGGTTAGGTTAGGTTAGGTTAGGTTAGGTTAGGTTAGGTTAGGTTAGGTTAGGTTAGGTTAGGTTAGGTTAGGTTAGGTTAGGTTAGGTTAGGTTAGGTTAGGTTAGGTTAGGTTAGGTTAGGTTAGGTTAGGTTAGGTTAGGTTAGGTTAGGTTAGGTTAGGTTAGGTTAGGTTAGGTTAGGTTAGGTTAGGTTAGGTTAGGTTAGGTTAGGTTAGGTTAGGTTAGGTTAGGTTAGGTTAGGTTAGGTTAGGTTAGGTTAGGTTAGGTTAGGTTAGGTTAGGTTAGGTTAGGTTAGGTTAGGTTAGGTTAGGTTAGGTTAGGTTAGGTTAGGTTAGGTTAGGTTAGGTTAGGTTAGGTTAGGTTAGGTTAGGTTAGGTTAGGTTAGGTTAGGTTAGGTTAGGTTAGGTTAGGTTAGGTTAGGTTAGGTTAGGTTAGGTTAGGTTAGGTTAGGTTAGGTTAGGTTAGGTTAGGTTAGGTTAGGTTAGGTTAGGTTAGGTTAGGTTAGGTTAGGTTAGGTTAGGTTAGGTTAGGTTAGGTTAGGTTAGGTTAGGTTAGGTTAGGTTAGGTTAGGTTAGGTTAGGTTAGGTTAGGTTAGGTTAGGTTAGGTTAGGTTAGGTTAGGTTAGGTTAGGTTAGGTTAGGTTAGGTTAGGTTAGGTTAGGTTAGGTTAGGTTAGGTTAGGTTAGGTTAGGTTAGGTTAGGTTAGGTTAGGTTAGGTTAGGTTAGGTTAGGTTAGGTTAGGTTAGGTTAGGTTAGGTTAGGTTAGGTTAGGTTAGGTTAGGTTAGGTTAGGTTAGGTTAGGTTAGGTTAGGTTAGGTTAGGTTAGGTTAGGTTAGGTTAGGTTAGGTTAGGTTAGGTTAGGTTAGGTTAGGTTAGGTTAGGTTAGGTTAGGTTAGGTTAGGTTAGGTTAGGTTAGGTTAGGTTAGGTTAGGTTAGGTTAGGTTAGGTTAGGTTAGGTTAGGTTAGGTTAGGTTAGGTTAGGTTAGGTTAGGTTAGGTTAGGTTAGGTTAGGTTAGGTTAGGTTAGGTTAGGTTAGGTTAGGTTAGGTTAGGTTAGGTTAGGTTAGGTTAGGTTAGGTTAGGTTAGGTTAGGTTAGGTTAGGTTAGGTTAGGTTAGGTTAGGTTAGGTTAGGTTAGGTTAGGTTAGGTTAGGTTAGGTTAGGTTAGGTTAGGTTAGGTTAGGTTAGGTTAGGTTAGGTTAGGTTAGGTTAGGTTAGGTTAGGTTAGGTTAGGTTAGGTTAGGTTAGGTTAGGTTAGGTTAGGTTAGGTTAGGTTAGGTTAGGTTAGGTTAGGTTAGGTTAGGTTAGGTTAGGTTAGGTTAGGTTAGGTTAGGTTAGGTTAGGTTAGGTTAGGTTAGGTTAGGTTAGGTTAGGTTAGGTTAGGTTAGGTTAGGTTAGGTTAGGTTAGGTTAGGTTAGGTTAGGTTAGGTTAGGTTAGGTTAGGTTAGGTTAGGTTAGGTTAGGTTAGGTTAGGTTAGGTTAGGTTAGGTTAGGTTAGGTTAGGTTAGGTTAGGTTAGGTTAGGTTAGGTTAGGTTAGGTTGGGGTGCTGGTCGGATAACCTCCTCGTGGTGCACCCTGGGCGCCGTCGCACGTATTGTTGCGGCGGTGGCGAATAATCCGACATCATACCGTAACTCAGTACGTAGTGCTGAGCCGGGGGCCGCCGCCTTTTCATCTGCGGGGGCCGCGTGGAGTACTCCACTATAAAAGTACAAAATCACACCGGAACCCTGCACGTGGTACAGGACCGGGGGCCGCCCGCGTGTCTTATGCGGGGGCTGCGTGGAGTAAACCACTATAAAAAATCCTCAAAGGTCCGGCGTCGGGAACGGCATGGCGTCGGATCGCCTGAAGGTGGCTAGCAGAGTGTGCTAGCCAACTACCGAACACCCCTGGGGTACCTCCCGCCCCCCCAGGTGTATGTAGGGTTACCCGGGTACTGGGATCTCTGCCCGGGTGGACTGACGTTTCTCCCATACTCGTGGGTCTAGATATGGATAGTTTAATTAATAACAAAAATGACGTTTCGGAGAAGATGGACACTGCCCAGGGTCCAGTGAAAAACTGCGGCAAAAAACAGACGTGTGCTGAAAGCACTTCCGAACAAAAAGAGGCTGGGATCACAGACGAGCTGGTGGCCGAGGAGAACAAAAAGTACATGTCCCTCAAAAAGGTATTCACCAGCCAGATGGACAAACTGAAGCGGTGGGCCAACGGCATCGAATTTTACGATGAGGACAGAGACGAGCTGGAGGGTCGAATGGTCTCCTTTGCTGAATGCTGGGACGGCATGGCGAAGGTGCTGATGGGAGCGGCCAACCGCCAATTGCTCCTGGTAAAAGCTGAGAAGGAAAAGTTAGAGATTGTGATGGAGCACAACAGCGCGGTGGTGGAGCGCAATAAGGAGCTCCTAAAAGAGATCGCCATCTTAAAGGCGAACCAGTCGAGCCTGCCTCCCCAAACTCTCCCAGAGGCAAGTTATCTGACGTCGGTCCTGGAAGACACGAAGATCACCCTTTTAGCTTCCATGAAAGGGATGCTAGATGAGCGGTTGAAAGGGATCGAGTCCTTTCTCTCCCTCCACCCGCAACCGACGACTGCCGCGACGAAGTCAGATGAGCAGGCTCCCCCTCCCACCACGAGGAATCCAGCAGCCGCCTCTGAG
This sequence comes from Chrysoteuchia culmella, assembly GCA_910589605.1. Taxonomy (NCBI): domain Eukaryota; kingdom Metazoa; phylum Arthropoda; class Insecta; order Lepidoptera; family Crambidae; genus Chrysoteuchia; species Chrysoteuchia culmella. The sequence goes on from CAJUUR010000019.1 coordinate 10,722, forward strand.
CCTTGGACGAAGGTATTAGGCCGAAAGGAAAGGAGACAGGACAAAGGACCTGAGACGCCGAAGCAGCCAATAGAGCCGCTTAAAAAGACGAGGGAAAAGCCTGTCCAGAGGGGCCGGCCGAAGTTGCCCCATGCGGGCACCACAGCCGTTATAGTCTCCCTACGCCCAGAGGCGCTGGCGGGGGGATTGACTTATGCCGGAGTCATGTCCAAGGCGAGAGGGGAGATCTCTTTGAGGGACGTCGGCATCGAGGGTGGCCTCGCCAAGTCGAGAGTGTCGTCACAGACGGGTGCTCTGGTGCTGGAGATCCAGGATCAGAGCGGAGCTAAGGCGGATGCCCTAGCCGGCAAGCTCCAAGAAGCGCTGAAGGAAGTCGCAGTCGTGAGACGGGCAGAAACGACGGTCGGGGTGGAGGTATCTGGTCTGGATGACAGCATCAGTAAAGACGAGCTAGTCGCTGAAATAGCGGCTAAAACCTGTCATCCACCAGAAAGGCTGAAGGTGACCGAAATGATGAGAAGGGGTGACGGCACGCAGTTTGTGCGCCTCAGGTGCCCAACAGACGTCGCCAGGAAGCTGTGCGAGGGTGGAAAATTGTTGGTGGGATGGAGTGTGGCACGCGTCAAGCTCCTTGCCCCTCCCCCCCTGCGATGTTACAAGTGCATGGGGGTAGGGCATACAAAGCCGAAGTGCCCATTTCCAGAGGATAGGAGCAACCTCTGCTTCAGATGTGGTACGCCCGGCCACATGGCTGCGGCGTGTAAGGGCGAGCCTAAGTGCCTGGTGTGCGCGGCAAACGGACGGCCAGCCGAGCACGTAATGGGAAGCAGGTTATGCAACCCTCCTCCGACGAGGAGTAGGAATCCCGAAAGGGAGACCGCTCCAGCTATGAGTGGTGAGCGTCCCGAACCTCATGGGGATGCCACCAGAGAGAGAAGCCGTTCGTCGCACGGCGAGCAGGAGAGGGGGACGGCCAGGAAACTGGAGTCTCCAAAACCCCGGACTATTCGCCGCTCCGGTCGCCTCTCTAGGGAGTGGCGACGCCGAGAGGAGGCCCAGTAGCTCAACACTCGCGTGGTGGTGGTAGCGGATGCGTGTGGCAAATGCCGGCGCTAATCTGCTCCGAAGGCGATGGCCGGGGCGAGGGAGACGCCAATACGCGCGCCTCGTTCGCCCCTAGCAGTTGTGGTAGGGATGACAGTTATGCCCTGTCACCCCTACTAGGTAGGGCCCAATGGGCAGCTTTCCCCGGGTCACGTGGTGTGTGATACCTCGATCCCACAGACCCGAGGTCCATAGCAGAGGGCATAAGTGAGGGGTTTAGCTGGTAGTGCCCCCCCCCTCCCGGTCCCCCGGTCTGTCTTTCGAGATGGATCGGGGGGTCGCGAGGCGGGTGTCCCTCCCCAGTTCCGATCCCCCACCCGGCCTTCGGCCCGGTGGAGGATCGGAGGTGGGTGAGACCTACCCCGTAACCCCGCCGATCCTATTAGGATCGCCGGGGTAACGGGGGTGGCGAGGGATAGTGTGCTTGCTCCTAGGTTTTTACCAGGACGGGTATGCTAGGTGACCCCAGCATATCCTACGCAGGAATCCGTAAAGAGTGGATTCCCCTCACTTAAATCAAAAAAAAAAAAAAAAAAAAAAAAAAAAAAGGTTAGGTTAGGTTAGGTTAGGTTAGGTTAGGTTAGGTTAGGTTAGGTTAGGTTAGGTTAGGTTAGGTTAGGTTAGGTTAGGTTAGGTTAGGTTAGGTTAGGTTAGGTTAGGTTAGGTTAGGTTAGG
>CAJUUR010000019.1:22500-26307 GCA_910589605.1 Chrysoteuchia culmella
TTAGGTTAGGTTAGGTTAGGTTAGGTTAGGTTAGGTTAGGTTAGGTTAGGTTAGGTTAGGTTAGGTTAGGTTAGGTTAGGTTAGGTTAGGTTAGGTTAGGTTAGGTTAGGTTAGGTTAGGTTAGGTTAGGTTAGGTTAGGTTAGGTTAGGTTAGGTTAGGTTAGGTTAGGTTAGGTTAGGTTAGGTTAGGTTAGGTTAGGTTAGGTTAGGTTAGGTTAGGTTAGGTTAGGTTAGGTTAGGTTAGGTTAGGTTAGGTTAGGTTAGGTTAGGTTAGGTTAGGTTAGGTTAGGTTAGGTTAGGTTAGGTTAGGTTAGGTTAGGTTAGGTTAGGTTAGGTTAGGTTAGGTTAGGTTAGGTTAGGTTAGGTTAGGTTAGGTTAGGTTAGGTTAGGTTAGGTTAGGTTAGGTTAGGTTAGGTTAGGTTAGGTTAGGTTAGGTTAGGTTAGGTTAGGTTAGGTTAGGTTAGGTTAGGTTAGGTTAGGTTAGGTTAGGTTAGGTTAGGTTAGGTTAGGTTAGGTTAGGTTAGGTTAGGTTAGGTTAGGTTAGGTTAGGTTAGGTTAGGTTAGGTTAGGTTAGGTTAGGTTAGGTTAGGTTAGGTTAGGTTAGGTTAGGTTAGGTTAGGTTAGGTTAGGTTAGGTTAGGTTAGGTTAGGTTAGGTTAGGTTAGGTTAGGTTAGGTTAGGTTAGGTTAGGTTAGGTTAGGTTAGGTTAGGTTAGGTTAGGTTAGGTTAGGTTAGGTTAGGTTAGGTTAGGTTAGGTTAGGTTAGGTTAGGTTAGGTTAGGTTAGGTTAGGTTAGGTTAGGTTAGGTTAGGTTAGGTTAGGTTAGGTTAGGTTAGGTTAGGTTAGGTTAGGTTAGGTTAGGTTAGGTTAGGTTAGGTTAGGTTAGGTTAGGTTAGGTTAGGTTAGGTTAGGTTAGGTTAGGTTAGGTTAGGTTAGGTTAGGTTAGGTTAGGTTAGGTTAGGTTAGGTTAGGTTAGGTTAGGTTAGGTTAGGTTAGGTTAGGTTAGGTTAGGTTAGGTTAGGTTAGGTTAGGTTAGGTTAGGTTAGGTTAGGTTAGGTTAGGTTAGGTTAGGTTAGGTTAGGTTAGGTTAGGTTAGGTTAGGTTAGGTTAGGTTAGGTTAGGTTAGGTTAGGTTAGGTTAGGTTAGGTTAGGTTAGGTTAGGTTAGGTTAGGCTAGGTTAGGTTAGGTTAGGTTAGGTTAGGTTAGGTTAGGTTAGGTTAGGTTAGGTTAGGTTAGGTTAGGTTAGGTTAGGTTAGGTTAGGTTAGGTTAGGTTAGGTTAGGTTAGGTTAGGTTAGGTTACGTTAGGTTAGGTTAGGTTAGGTTAGGTTAGGTTAGGTTAGGTTAGGTTAGGTTAGGTTAGGATAGGTTAGGTTAGGTTAGGTTAGGTTAGGTTAGGTTAGGTTAGGTTAGGTTAGGTTAGGTTAGGTTAGGTTAGGTTAGGTTAGGTTAGGTTAGGTTAGGTTAGGTTAGGTTAGGTTAGGTTAGGTTAGGTTAGGTTAGGTTAGGTTAGGTTAGGTTAGGTTAGGTTAGGTTAGGTTAGGTTAGGTTAGGTTAGGTTAGGTTAGGTTAGGTTAGGTTAGGTTAGGTTAGGTTAGGTTAGGTTAGGTTAGGTTAGGTTAGGTTAGGTTAGGTTAGGTTAGGTTAGGTTAGGTTAGGTTAGGTTAGGTTAGGTTAGGTTAGGTTAGGTTAGGTTAGGTTAGGTTAGGTTAGGTTAGGTTAGGTTAGGTTAGGTTAGGTTAGGTTAGGTTAGGTTAGGTTAGGTTAGGTTAGGTTAGGTTAGGTTAGGTTAGGTTAGGTTAGGTTAGGTTAGGTTAGGTTAGGTTAGGTTAGGTTAGGTTAGGTTAGGTTAGGTTAGGTTAGGTTAGGTTAGGTTAGGTTAGGTTAGGTTAGGTTAGGTTAGGTTAGGTTAGGTTAGGTTAGGTTAGGTTAGGTTAGGTTAGGTTAGGTTAGGTTAGGTTAGGTTAGGTTAGGTTAGGTTAGGTTAGGTTAGGTTAGGTTAGGTTAGGTTAGGTTAGGTTAGGTTAGGCTAGGTTAGGTTAGGTTAGGTTAGGTTAGGTTAGGTTAGGTTAGGTTAGGTTAGGTTAGGTTAGGTTAGGTTAGGTTAGGTTAGGTTAGGTTAGGTTAGGTTAGGTTAGGTTAGGTTAGGTTAGGTTAGGTTAGGTTAGGTTAGGTTAGGTTAGGTTAGGTTAGGTTAGGTTAGGTTAGGTTAGGTTAGGTTAGGTTAGGTTAGGTTAGGTTAGGTTAGGTTAGGTTAGGTTAGGTTAGGTTAGGTTAGGTTAGGTTAGGTTAGGTTAGGTTAGGTTAGGTTAGGTTAGGTTAGGTTAGGTTAGGTTAGGTTAGGTTAGGTTAGGTTAGGTTAGGTTAGGTTAGGTTAGGTTAGGTTAGGTTAGGTTAGGTTAGGTTAGGTTAGGTTAGGTTAGGTTAGGTTAGGTTAGGTTAGGTTAGGTTAGGTTAGGTTAGGTTAGGTTAGGTTAGGTTAGGTTAGGTTAGGTTAGGTTAGGTTAGGTTAGGTTAGGTTAGGTTAGGTTAGGTTAGGTTAGGTTAGGTTAGGTTAGGTTAGGTTAGGTTAGGTTAGGTTAGGTTAGGTTAGGTTAGGTTAGGTTAGGTTAGGTTAGGTTAGGTTAGGTTAGGTTAGGTTAGGTTAGGTTAGGTTAGGTTAGGTTAGGTTAGGTTAGGTTAGGTTAGGTTAGGTTAGGTTAGGTTAGGTTAGGTTAGGTTAGGTTAGGTTAGGTTAGGTTAGGTTAGGTTAGGTTAGGTTAGGTTAGGTTAGGTTAGGTTAGGTTAGGTTAGGTTAGGTTAGGTTAGGTTAGGTTAGGTTAGGTTAGGTTAGGTTAGGTTAGGTTAGGTTAGGTTAGGTTAGGTTAGGTTAGGTTAGGTTAGGTTAGGTTAGGTTAGGTTAGGTTAGGTTAGGTTAGGTTAGGTTAGGTTAGGTTAGGTTAGGTTAGGTTAGGTTAGGTTAGGTTAGGTTAGGTTAGGTTAGGTTAGGTTAGGTTAGGTTAGGTTAGGTTAGGTTAGGTTAGGTTAGGTTAGGTTAGGTTAGGTTAGGTTAGGTTAGGTTAGGTTAGGTTAGGTTAGGTTAGGTTAGGTTAGGTTAGGTTAGGTTAGGTTAGGATAGGTTAGGTTAGGTTAGGTTAGGTTAGGTTAGGTTAGGTTAGGTTAGGTTAGGTTAGGTTAGGTTAGGTTAGGTTAGGTTAGGTTAGGTTAGGTTAGGTTAGGTTAGGTTAGGTTAGGTTAGGTTAGGTTAGGTTAGGTTAGGTTAGGTTAGGTTAGGTTAGGTTAGGTTAGGTTAGGTTGGTTAGGTTAGGTTAGGTTAGGTTAGGTTAGGTTAGGTTAGGTTAGGTTGTTAGGTTAGGTTAGGTTTGGTAGGTTAGGTTAGGTTAGGTTAGGTTAGGTTAGGTTAGGTTAGGTTAGGTTAGGTTAGGTTAGGTTAGGTTAGGGTTAGGTTAGGGTGGGTAGGTTAGGTTAGGTTAGGTTGGTTAGGTTAGGTTAGGTTTGGTTAGGTTAGGTTAGGTTAGGTAGGTGTAGGTTAGGTTAGGGTTAGGTTAGGTTAGGTGTAGGTTAGGTTAGGTTAGGTAGGTTAGGTTAGGTTAGGTTAGGTTAGGTTAGGGGAGGTTAGGTTAGGTTAGGGTTAGGTTAGGGTTAGGTTAGGTTAGGTTAGGTGTAGGAGGTTTGGTAGGTAGGTTAGGTTAGGTTAGGTTAGGTTAGGTTAGGTTAGGTGAGGTTAGGTTAGGTTAGGTTAGGTTAGGTTAGGTTAGGTTAGGGTAGGGGTGAGGGTAGGTTAGGTTAGGGTAGGTTAGGTTAGGGAGGG
>CAJUUR010000020.1:0-23649 GCA_910589605.1 Chrysoteuchia culmella
GTCTTTCAACTAAGTGATATGAGGTAGATTCAAAATACTTAAAAATTTCCTCGGTTACCACTGCCAGAGTCAGCAACACTTACGGCTCAATAGAAGTACGGAGTAAACAGTGCCAGAGTCAGTAACACTTACGGCTCGTCTTCCACAGACTCTTGATGATGGCGACATCCACCATGTGCAGCACGGCGCACACGATGACCGCCGCTAGCGCGATCTTCATTTCTAATATTTCTTGCTCTAAAGCTAATTCTTCTTCGATTGCTTGAGCCTTCCTTAACTTCTTGCTTCGGTGGGACGGCGTGGCGGCGGCGGCGGCGTTCGATGCGGCGGCGGCGGCGCTTCCAACGGCGACTTGCGGTATCGGAGATAGTGCGACGTCTGCGGTCGGCACTACGGTGGTTGTCGCTTCGCTGGTCCCCGTGGTGGACTCCATAGTGGTCCCGGACTCGGTGGTCCCCGATGACGGATTTGACGCGGTAGCGTCCTCACTCCCGGCCTCTTCACGGTGGCTCCTTCCTCCGCTGGTCGATCTTGTGACAGGCATGGCTTCTGCGTTTCTTCGATATTCGGCTCGCAATGGACCAAAATGTACCGCACGCCCCGCTCGGATTTGGCAGTGGACTGTATCGTTGCGGAGGGCGAGACGTACGGTTTTTCAAACTGGGTGCTGGGTTGCGAAGTAAAACGCAGAGGAGCTTGTTGTACCAGGAACTAGGAGAGCTTGCTTGCTGTCTCTTTCAGAGTCTTGAGGCGAGAGTGGGACAAGTGATGATCCGTAGCCATAGAAACCCGACTCTCACTAGCTACTTAAAGGCAATACCGTATAGAGAGCCGCGCGCAAGCTCACCAGTTTTCAACTTTATTTATCTCATTTTATCTATGCACATACGACGTTTCTTATCACTAACAATTCCTTATCAGTCACAATATTACATGTTACATATTAAAATATTCTAAAAAATTATTGCTATTAAGTTAAGTTACAGTTTCAATACTACGTTCAATACTATTTCTAATCTACCTATAAATCGTTTTGGGAAATGAGAAAACACACGAAAAAATATACTTTATTTCTTAATACCTTATCAGCTATTTACTTAACTCTTATGTATCATACCTTATCGTGAAGGTCTAATTAGCCGCTATGTGCGTAACATCAATTTATCAACATGGGATAATTTATTTGTAAATACCTACTCTATAAATACCTACTGCATAAAACTTTCATACAAACTAGTACAACACGAACAAGCTTTACAATACACGAAAAACACTAACTGCAAATATTATCGACTAAATACATTCCAAACACAAAGAAACTTATTATTATACTATAAAACACTAATAGACAACGAATTCAATAGATTTTACACTTATAACTAGTCACGAAATTTCACATCACAATACAACTTTATTACCACAATTATTAGTCACTGTCTATTGTTCACTTTATTGCACTATTCTGCCGGCCGTCCCGAACAAATACTGTACCAAATAACCCCAAATAAACCGAAAAATTATAGTACCAAATATATATTTTGGTTAAATACATCTTACTAAATACTCCGCAAAAGTTGTTTTATTTCAACTGTGTTCAATCATCCATCATTATTTATTTTATTTTGTAATATGTACTGATCGTGTAGTCTAGTGTATTGACGACTGTCAGTATTTATTGCGGATTTCTTAATGTCTTAATTCCGTATTGACAGATTGTACTAAATATTGACTATATTAATTCGCATAAAGTAATACTCCTAATTCAAATTTGAACGTCGTTAATACGCATATTTTTTCTATTGCTTAACATTATTCAACATAAATGAATAACCAAAATTTTAATGCGCATAACGTAAATTGTCATAATGGTGTTTTGGAATAAATGTAATAAATATAACGTTACTTTGCAAAAGTATTAAATGGTATAAATATTTATTGCAAATTAATATTAAGTACTTCTGTTGTCTGAAAAAAAACCACAAAGTGATTTAAGTAACACTTAAGTTTCTTACCTATCACGTGATCTACAGGAAGATACAAACCTACAAGATAAACTAAGCATTCAAATTTTAGATATTCAAATACGAAGGTACTGTTATACTGGGTTTTAACATATAAAATATAATCGCTGAGTTTCCCATTATATGTATTTTACGATCAGTTCGGATTGGACATTCGTTGTGGTTAGTCATTTTACTTTTCTTTATAATACAAGTTTATACTAGTTCAATAAAATCATTTCTTTTTTATAAAACAAACTGACCCGCCCTGTAACAGTACCCTCTCAGTGAGAAGTTGATGAGGATGTGAAAATTTCTATTGTCGGGCTGGAACAAAAAATACCAACATCGAAGGCTAAGGTGGAAGCTGCGTTTCTTTTATTTTATTATAATTAAGTATGCCACATCTGTTATACGAATTCAAATTATGACAATTAATGTTAGGCATATTAAAGGACACCCAATAGCCACACTAGCTTTGGTTGTCACATTCATTTCACGCGTGTGAGCTGTGTAAAAAGCTTTGCAATACTGACGTTATAAATACTGAATATGTAGGCTTTCTTGTTCACTCCGATATGAAATAAAATTTATTAGTGTTTATCATAATAATGGATCAGTGTATTTACTGCACGTCTAGGGGGCGCCTTACATTGACTTTGGTAGTCCTTTGTTATTCCAAATTCTAATTTGAATTGAATTTGAGTTATAATTGATTTAACTACTACCTATAAGCCAAATTGTTCTGAAAGTTTAATGACACGAACTCAAAAAGTACGTGAGACATTAGTATAATATCCGACTAAATTAATTATGCCCCCTTTTGTAAAAAACACAAAACACCACAATGGGATTAGGTGTCTAATTTGTTGTTTACGAAACAGCGTCTAAGTAAATAATCGACGTAAATACCCCTCCTGAGACGGGATTTACTAAAGCTCTTTAGTCTGTGTGTTCGTCCAAAAAACTACCCATTAATTTCTGGACCGAAACGTAAAACCAGGATATTTACTATCGTTAGTTACACTGACGTTGACGAGCAAATTCAACAGGTTTCAAGTGAAATATTGCAGTACACTCTTTAAAAGGGGCCACCTTTCTCTCTGGAGGTATCACAGGATGAAACAATGGTTTAAAAGATTGTTCTTGATCTTCATTTTCTTGTTGATGCTAATTGATGTTTTTTTGTACTTATATTTATTTATCGTCAATCAAAGCCAGGTTAATCATATTCTCAAAACATCATAGTCTCGAAATATCATTTTCACAAAACATCATAATCCCGGAATACCACATTCAGAGACGGAGGGCCATTTTTTTCTTCAAGTTGATTGGGGAGGATCAACATTGGGGAGGATTGACAAAACTAAAAAAAAACGTAGCACACCTAGGTATCCACGTTGTAGATAAAAAAATATTTTATTTGCAAAATAAAGTGGTAGGTAGGTACGTGATTCAAAACAATATTCTTTGTTCATATTTGTTAGTCAGTCGATAATAAATTCTGATTAATATTTACGCCCACTATCATATTTCACATACTCCAATACAGATTAAATTTCACAATAGCATTTCCAATACAAATTTTATCGATGATTACCATAGAGATCTGGATAACAATACAAATGCGTAGAGAACAATAGGTGTTATAAGTAGAACAATACAGCACAAGGGTACAAATTAGGCCTACTATAACTAATAACTGAGATAAGCTCAATATTTATTACAAGTTGTGTGTCTATCTTGGGCATTTGTAGAGTAATTATACTGTTGAAACTTTGTTTTACAGAAATTTTAAAACAAAGTGGTAAGAAATTGTATAAGTGATGACCGAAAGTTCTGTTGGTTTTCCGAATAATTAACGAATATTGTTTGCGTTTTGGAGCATATGCATTATTGAACATTGTGAGAGATTCACTTTTAACTGATTTCTTCGTTTCGAGATTTTTTTTTTATAGTTTTGTCGTGAGAATTTTAGCATGTGCATTATTGAGAATAAACGTTTCAGCTACGTTTGTGATAATATTTGAATAGGTGCAATATTAAACTTTCACTATAGTGTTGATCGAATAGATTATTAATAATAACCATAAAACCTACCATTCACAGCACGAATTATCACTTTTAACTGGCTAGGGAGGTGAATAAAAATGCTTTTATATTTCTTGTGTACTTTATTTCATATTTCGATAAATTCTTATTAGTAGTAACTACATATTCACCCGTATTAGCCTTTAAGGCAGATCACACATTTATATTAACATTCTTTGTGCTTAAGATATGCTAATAACTAATAACTTAATACTTTGATATAAAATTTATATGTTTTAAAATAGGTCTAGTCATCGTTTAAACCCGTGTAAATAAATATTATATAACAATAAGCTGCACGCGCGAAAATTACACAAAAAAAATACAAACTTTAAATCATGAACTTTGAGCATTCTCAACCTAGAACTTATGCTCTTTGTCATATAAGTTTCTGTTTGCAGGCATTTATGCCTCGTTTTCATTATGCGTCAAATGTGAGTGCGACATTAGTAAAAGTGTAAGGATCAGCGCGCGTTGACCGGTCGGGCGTATATAAAATTTAACTAAATTCTAAATAATAGGCCACTGCTCAAGTTGCTAATTTTCTATTCTTTTAAACGCTAATACATAGTTATAAGTTTAACAAATTGGCAATAAAGGCTAATGTAAATCACACACATTGAAGTATTGAATGGGATTGACAAGCTTATAATTAATTTAATCATAAAGTTTATTGCTTTTAATTAAACTCCGCTGGGCCCTTATTCAAACATTAAAACAATTTTATTGTCACTGGAGTTTTTGTAACTTCGTACCCATCGTCCAAGTGCAAACAACTTTGCTTAGCACTAAAAACTTTAGAAAAAGTATTCGAATCGTTACGTCAAAAAAAATATAGGGTTTAGTTTCGCTTACTCTATCGGTAAGTATCGAGCACGTAATGTCAAAAAATGTATAGAAAAATTACGTTACGTTACATTACATTTACGTCCGGTAGGAACTCCGCTCAAAATGTCATATTTCTTTTTAATTTACTTTCCCGATACTTACTCGAAAGTTATTCGTGCTAGGCCCACTGCTCAACATACATTTGTTGACGTAACCATGCGATTACTCTTTCGAACATTTTTCGTGCTAGCCCCACACTGTTGCGAAAATCGTGACGTGATCATATTATCGTCTTTACGAGGCGCTTAGACTTAACCAAAGTTTCTAGGTAACAGAGATTGCACTATTTAGTTATATTTTTTTTTTTAAATATACTCGTACATATTAAAAATTCTTGGTACTGCGAAAACTGTATGTTATGCACAGATATTTCGATTGTTGTCATCATCATCGACTATTTTAATGTGTACAAACTTTTTATACACATTAAAATAGTGATTATAATTTTAAAAGTATGATTTATCTACACACTACACTCGCACAAATTTTTATAAATATATATTTGACATAAATATTACTGGTCTACTTCGAAAGTAAAATATTTAACATTCGTAACATACATTGCAAGACACTCATAAAATCAAGGGTTCACACATCATCGCATCACATCGTAAAAGTAGTTTCCTTTTATTAGATAAATAACAATTTAAAAATGCGACATACAGGAAAATGTAGAATATGTTTTAAAATTTACAATTTTATTTCTCATTTTTCACACAATTATAAGTTGAAAAATACTATACCGAAGCTGCAATAGCAATGTATCAATAGTAATAACTATCATAAAAGTTGCGTTTTTTGTTATAGTATAAGATTATATATATAACGGTTTCTTGTTTTTCTACTATTTTAAATAAAATAATTTATCAAAGTATGTTGACATACAAAATAGGTCACCAATGAATTTTCTGTCCTCACTGTCGTTTCGTCACCACTGGCCGTAGCGATGAAGAGAGTCGTAGAACTACGAGTAGCACTGGTGCAGAAAATATCGTAGTACTTTCGTAGTAATTTCATAAGAGTTACTTTCCCAAACTATCGTTAAAACTAGAGCTGCGTGTCACCGACGGCCGCTGGGTCTTCTACTACGGACAAACCTGTAACATACATTTTGCTCTGTACTAAGTATTTGTGGTAAATTATTATCAAAGAAAAGTACCGGAACCCCTAGACACAACTACAACACATTAAATATTTTTTTCTAGTTTTTTATTTCAAAGACCAGATAATCCTTTTTTGTATTAGTTTTACCTAATCCATTTTAAAACTAACAATAGTGAAACATATTACGTAATAAAATAATAGATCTGTACTTAAAACACCCAAAAGTTTGAATTAACAAGATATAAAAGTAAAGACAAAGGAGCTAAGCTAGCCCGCTTATAATAGTTTACTTATTGTCTATAAATATAAACTTTACTTAGAAATATAAGATTACTTAAATGTTTTTAATTTTTTTATAACATATTTGCTCGTAAATTGTCTCTTATTTCACCAATTTATTGAAATTGGTATTCAATACGATATTGATCGTATTGTATCTCATTACGTAGGTACTTGTGCGTTATTGTAATGTAAAACCCACGGTTTATCAAGATGATCCGTCTAAAAAGAAACGGTACTTACTTTTTTAAATCTTAGCAAAGGGTTTTTATGGCAGAAAAGAGGTCAACATTTTATGAATTAAATGTAATAAATAAACATTTAATTCTTTAATTTAATTAATTTTGACAATAAATTACAAATCTATAAGTCATTAATTACTTATCTATAAGTCTATTTGAATAAAAATCTTTGACTTTGACTTTGAATTTTAATTTACAATTTTTTACAGAAGTACAAAATTATAATGTATAATAAAGCCTTCAAAAACTTTAAACAAAACCGATGATTAAAGGGCAAAGTTGAATTTACTCCGTCAAAGTACGCGCTAATTGAAATACCTGAGCGCCACACGTTTGGCTCTGCAGCGCAGTTTGAAACCGTGCCAGTCGTTCTGCGCAGCTAATGAAGGAGTAATATAGCGCTAAATTAGCCCGTTGGCCCTACTCACTTTGGTGACGAAAATAATAGGCTAGCCCGCGTACTATAGTTTAAAAAATATTACCTTTACTTAGAGACCATTAGCCAGATGACTTTAAACTGTAACTAAACCCTATTGGTCTAAAGCCTTCCAAAACTTTAAACAAAACCGACGATTAAAGGGCAAAGTTGAATTTACTCCGTCAAAGTACGCGCTAATTGAAATACCTGAGCGCCACACGTTTGGCTCTGTAGCGCAGTTTGAAACCGTGCCAGTCGTTCTGCGCAGCTAATGAAGGAGTAATATAGCGCTAAATTAGCCCGTTGGCCCTACTCACTTTGGTGACGAAAATAATAGGCTAGCCCGCGTACTATAGTTTAAAAAATATTACCTTTACTTAGAGACCATTAGCCAGATGACTTTAAACTGTAACTAAACCCTATTGGTCTAAAGCCTTCCAAAACTTTAAACAAAACCGACGATTAAAGGGCAAAGTTGAATTTACTCCGTCAAAGTACGCGCTAATTGAAATACCTGAGCGCCGCACGTTGGCTTTGCAGCGCAGTTTGAAATTGTGCCAGTCGCGCTACGCGGCTAATGAAGTGGAAATATAGCGCTAAGTACGACGCGCGGCGCTACTCGCTTTGATGACAAAGGTGATATGCAACTAGCTCGCTAATTATCGTCAACCATTTGTGCAACAAAATGAGCAAGGTATTTCTTCCGTAAACAACCTGCACTTTGTCAAGTTAATAGCTTTAGTAGACTTTTTGATATGGTATACCTACACTCGCTTTTTTTTTCAATGTAATGTAGCTTGCTTACACATGTAATGCTTAACTTAGGAGCCTTTTAATATTGTTGATGAGAAAATAATAAATTAGTTTTATACCTTTATAAAAATTGTAAAAATCTCCTCGATATTTATCTCCTATTTATTTTTAAATGATACCTACAGTCTCACTTTTATTGGTAAATAAGTGCTTGTTTTACTTTAAAATATTGATCTTACCTTGCAGAAACCTTCTGAGCTGATCAGAATCACAGTAAAGGGGATCTTGAATGACACTGTCCAGTTGCGTTTTGACCACGGGCTTCGCGTCGCACCATATAACTCGTCCACTACGAGACCACTCCGTTACCAACATTTTTATACTCTGTAAAATAAATCGGCCGTTGGTCATACAAATAAAAACAGACTTTAGTTACACAAATATTAAAAGTCCTGCAGCTTTAAGTAATACTAAACTTTTGAATAGAAGAAGCCTCGTTCAACAATGTACATTTCAAAGTAAAAACACCCTAGAAGTTCTTTAAAAGCAATAAGCTAAAAGCAGTCTTTAAAACGAGACATGGCAACCAGATCTTTACAAATGTAGCTTGTACAAGAAACTTTAAAAGTGAAAGAGGGTTTCCTAGCCATATGACAATATCCCTAAAAGTACTGATCAAGATTAATGATTAACCTCTCTCAATGTTATGAAGCGAACTTAATCCACTCGTTCCAAAAACAACTCAAAGGGGCGATAACATCTTTTTGAAGGGCCTAATCTCTGTAAAGAGCTGACACCGAAGAGAAGATCCAGATCCCATCACACGAACATACGGGCAAAATGATCACAGATGTTTTAGAAAGCCCCAAAAAAGAATCCTTTTTCAGGTCAATTAATTATGCTTTAAAGGATTCGGGCCGATCCCGACTTCGGGAGGCAAATGGAACGAAAACACATTCGGCCCGACCGTAAAATAACAGAACGATGTTTGCTCTGGTCGGCGGTTTTACGCCAAAAATTTTAATAATTATGACGTCCACATTGTGGTGTAAGGCCGGCTGGACGCGGCGACAGGAAGGTTAATCCTATTGTAAAAGGCACTTGTTTATCCCATTAAACGGTAAGGTTTTACTGACAAAATATGACGTCATCACACTTGTTTTCCTGATTCGCTTAATTTTATGCTGTGATTAAACAGTTTTACTGGTGACTAATATGATTACAACTGCTAAAGAAGCGTTAAGTTAAGCGAGAAATAACAATAAAAATTACAAAATAGATAAACTTTTGTATAAAATTAATACTTTCTATTCCATAACATTATTGAAATACCCAATTAATTAAAATGGTACGATGTGAATGCTATGTTCAATTTAAAACGAGAAATAGTAAGAATATTGTACTGTTCCACACATGTCCAATACCAATGTTTTAATAAAAATTAAAAGATTTTAAATATATAGGTATATCAGATAATAAATCTTTTAGAGCGGTTATCACAGTATTTAAAAAAACTAGCAAAACTATTTCTGACGTAATATTTAAATTAGTAGCGTGTGGTGAATAGCTAACTTAGTAATATTGTTTAAACGACGCATATCTCCGCCTTTTAATTTTGCGATAACAGCTGATGAGGTCACATATCGGTGATTTCCGAAAAAATACCCTTTTTATAAAAGTCGACTCTGTTTTGATAAGAGCGGGTTGCTTTCCTATTTTTTATTCGTTGATGAATAATCAAAAGCTTGCGTTGGCCGCAAAAAGGTTAGAATTATTAAAGTGATGGTTACTATTAGCAACGGCTCCGTAATTTTAAGCACAACGTTTATTGTCATAATATAATGTTAATTTTAATACCAATAATCATTATATTGCATATTATCGCGACGCATAATTTTAAAAGTCCTAATATAGTGTAGGCTAAAATTGTTTGTCATAAGTATTAAAAGGCATACATTTTGAAACGCAGAATAGTTTTAAGCAGAATTTTTAAAAGCATAACTTATGTAAAGCATAATGATCACAACGAATAATATCTTAACGCATATTTTGTTGAAATCATAATGAATGTATAACATAATAATCACAAGGAATAATAGAATCACAAATATTTTTTTAAAAGTTAATTGCTGTAACAATAATAAACACAACGAATAATTAGCTACATTTTTTAAATAATAAATAATAAGATAAACAGCATGCAAGCAGGCTTGCAGCATGCAAGCAGGTATGCAGCATGCAAGCAGGCATGCAGCATGCATGGTTTCTGTCACGGCTCCGGCGCTGCGTCTACGCGGGCTTAAATTACACTCTTGGGGTAGGGCATACAATAAACAATAACACGCCACGTGGAGTCGGGTTGTGCTAGTTCGAGTCTGGGTGATAATTCGATTTAATCAATAAGATTTAGGACTAAATAATTTATGCCATACAAAATTAGAGATTTCATTAAGTATGACACGTAAAGTTATGGTCAAAATTTTAGGACTACCTATAATATGCCAAATAAAATTAGGTTTTTCTATAGTTATGGCAAATAAAATTATACTAAGGGATTTTAGGATTGCCTAATATTATGCCAAATGAAATTAGGGATTTAATTTATTATGCTTCATAATAGTATGCCTTTAGACAGTTATGCTACTTAAAAGTTATGCAAATGAAAAATTATGTGACATTAGTGTTATGTTATTTGTTGATTATGCCAATTGATGTATGACAAACGACTTTAGGACAATCGACATTATGCGAAAAGTTCCGCCCCCA
This sequence comes from Chrysoteuchia culmella, assembly GCA_910589605.1. Taxonomy (NCBI): domain Eukaryota; kingdom Metazoa; phylum Arthropoda; class Insecta; order Lepidoptera; family Crambidae; genus Chrysoteuchia; species Chrysoteuchia culmella. The sequence goes on from CAJUUR010000020.1 coordinate 10,542, forward strand.
TTAGGAACCCCACGATTAAAGACCTAATATGACGTATTTGAGTAAAAATTTGTTCAGTAAACGCAAATTAGAAAAAGTGCATATCGAATGAAAAAATACGGTAGGTACCTTAATTTTTTTAAATATATAAATGTTTTCAAAATTTATTTGTCCGATAAATATTAAACAAGAAAATATACTAGAAAAAAGCAACTAGTCTCATGTCTCATCCCGTCAGGGCGACATGAGACTAGTTGCTTTTTTCTAGTATATTTTCTTGTTTAATATTTATCACATAAAAATAGCATTGTAAAATGCAAAATTAAAAAAAGTTATAATTTATTTGTCCTTCAAATATTTTCAAAATCACTGTTATTATCTGTCCAGATGGCGCAGTAGTGTACTACTATGTCTACTGTGCCAGTTTTCATGCGTTTGATGCCCCACCAATCGTTTGAGTAAACATATCTTAACCTGATCTTAACACAATGCTTAAGCTCCTCATGTAGGAATCAGATTAATGTACTAGGTACTACATGTGCAGTGTTAGATAGAAATAAGTATGTGCCGTAAGCAAATAACCCTTAATGCGTCTCTGCATAGATATTTCAACAAGCTGTGGTCGCCCCGTCAACATAGCATTTCATTTGACGCTGCGGCTTGCGGCGGGCGAATATTAAATGGAGCTAATACATTCCCCTATTTCTAATATTGACAACATAATAACGTAAATTAATTTCAACTCTCAAATTCGAATATTGTCTATCATAGATTACTGGTATTGTCAGTGTATGAAACAGATGTAATTAGTTGGATTAATTTAACCATGTTGCTATTACGTAATTGATTCTGAAACATATCACTACAAAATTATACTACGAACTGATTTTGTGAAGTTCTTTATTCATTTGTTTAGATATAGACGGCCTGTCTGGCGCAGGGGTACTATACCCACCTTCTGCGCCAGAGGTCCCGGGTCGATCCTCGGCCAAGACAAATATTTCTGTGCATGAACATGTCTATTTTTCATGGTCTGGTTGTTTATTATGTATATTATGTTTGTATTTACAAAAAAAAATGTATATACAGAATTCAATACATATAAGTATATTTATCCGTTATCTAGTATTCATAACACAAGTTCTTGATGAAACTTACGTACCTAACCTAATAATTGGTGTGATTGTATACAAATATTTATTTATTATATTTTTTTTCTCCATCTTGGAAATATGATAACTAAAATTTCAGGAAAGAAATAAAGTGAAGTCGTTTCTTCTCTGGAGGTTTCTACAATAGTGTCTACTTTATTACTAGAATATATATAACTGAAATATAATACACATATTTTAATAAACATAATTTCTACATATTTCCAGCAAATATACCATAATTTACATATCAACTAAGGGGTAGTAAGTAGTATGAATTTCATTAGGAAATAGCTTACAAATGCCATAATAGAGAATGCCACCTCATATCTCGTCTCCGCACCGTCTATTAATACCGTCTGAAAGCTGCCTGTTTGTATGGGCTATATGTTTAGATGTATGAAGGAAATTCGAATAATAATCAAAGGCATCAATGCGACACGACGCAGGAATTAATCTTTGGTAACGCTTGTCAAAGGAGAACACGTTGTGAATGGCCTTTTAATCAATCGCTGAGATTTGTAAATCAGAATGTTCAGTATTGAATTCTGTAAGACGTTTATTGTACAATCGGCGACAGATCGAGCGTGACGTGTTAAACTTTAAAGTTGACTTTCACCAACTACCACAAAATACGTATAGCGCTTAACATATTTTCGTTCTGTCACTTTTGGCTTCAAATGAATTTTTATTATTTTTTATTATTATTTATTTAATAATAACACAAGGAGCTTACAATTTTCTTTTTACAATAGTCCCGCAAAACCGACTAGTCGGTTTGTCTGTGGGATCTTCAGTTTCTATTATATATAAGTAATATTACCTAAAATTAATAGATATAATTTAAATATAAAGTCACTCTATACAGCTGTAATGAAATAAAATGCAACTAAATAATATAGTTGTACTTACTTATTGATCTAGTTTAGTTATTTTTATTTTTATTTATGAATATATTTTGCAGCAGGTGTTTTTTAATAATATCTTAAATAAATTTTTACATGTTTCGTTTCTTATATTCGCTGGCAAACCATTCAGTAAGTAAGGTAGGCGTTTTTTAATGGTTCTATATCCGTAATAATTGTTTACCCTAGGTACCTCAAACTTGCCAGCGGATGACTGATAATGTCATTTTTCTCAAACATGTATGGAAATGTTGTCATTATTTTCGAAAAAAGAACACGCGAAGTATCGAATTTACGGAAAAAGAAAATCAAATCCATTGCAGGAGCGATTTTTGTATTTGGAACATTACAAAGAGTATTTAACAACTCCAGCACGCCGTTTCATACAACATTGCTGGAGCGCTGTAATGTTCCAAATTCAAAAAGACGCTCCTGCAATTAATTTGATTTTCTTTTAGTAATTATTAAATGTATAATACAAAAAGTATGTTTTATTTCCCTGCATTCTTTTGAGAAAAGCACTATATATGCCTCGGCGGAAATGGCAATTGCCTGTCTCGTATTAGTGAAGTCCTCGCCTACGGCTCGGCCTTCAAACTCATACTCGACCTGCAATTGCCTATTTCACGGCCTTTGCAATAATGTACTATTAAATATCTTTAACCCTAAATGTGTTTAGTGAGGTTGGTGAAAGTCGCCCTTAGACAAGCAACCTTGTAAGATTATAATATTGAATAACATTTGTGGACAGAGAGCTTTGTTTAGGTGTGCGTCAATTCGATTAGATTGTAAAGTGTATATGTCACCGTCTTTTTGCAAGAACTCATAAACTGGCGAATTACTGTACACAGGCCGTACGATTTGCAATGAAACAGATAAATTTTCGTTTATTTTTTAATAATCATTGTCCAGCGGTCAGTTTATAAACAAATGATTTTAGCATCGTTTAATTCTGTACGAACCCGCATCAAATGCACCAATCGCGGCACGGTATACAATTACCCGTAGGTCACCCTATACGTGTTATAGTACGCGGCTATCTCCAATGAGATAGAACCAAAATGAAACAAACAATAGGCCAATGCCTATTGTTTGTTTCATTTTGGTTCAACACAAATTCAGAGTTATTTAGCACTGTTTGGTAATTTATTTCTTTACCCGCAGACTCCTTTTCACTAATTTTCAATGAATTTTCACTTTGTGTGTTGAACAAACTGGTAATTAGCACTAAAAACGCCCATAGGCAATTGGTGGCAACCAATCAGCGCGAAGCATGCTTTTCGTTACACGCATACGTACAATATAACGAAGAGATACTGATTATTTATAAATAATTAAAAATCATCCGTTTTTTGCAGATCCAATTGTCCGTTTACAATAATTCGACGGTTTTTAAATACCCTCGATTATTTACAAACAATCGGTCATTGCAAAAAGACGATGCCATCTACACACATCAGCACTGTCTAGGGATATTATATTACATTCATCATAACTCAAAAACTATCTACAGTATAGAAAAAAATTGTATGGGGGAAACTCTCCCTGGTTCGGCCTTTCGAAATTTAAAAAGAAAAATTAAAATGTAAAACAAATGAATGCATTATGATTTGATTATTACTTTCGCGAAAGTTAGTTTTCTTATAAACAAAACGGTGCATTTTTTTTTTTATTAGAGGCGTTTCAACATTTTTTAATTTTATTTTGTTTTATGTTTTATGATGCCACGTCGACATAAGAACAAATTCATGTTAACTTCTCCTCCCCTCACTAACAGTAATTGGTGGTCAGATGAGTCTTAGAACCATTTCCATAGCCATCAAAGTGGTGCCCCTGGCGATATTTCGTAGAAAACGGTAATATCTATGTGACACTCTAATAACGTGACGATAATCAGGAGATCACGTTTTAGTGGCAAGTTAACATGAAGTTGTTCTTCACTCTCGCACACCACTTCGAGTTCCAGCTATGCAGCGTCGCAATCGTGGACGAAGACTTTTATGGATTCTAGAACTTTTGGCATGGAGTGACGTGGATGGGTTCGAAGAGTCAACTCAAGTCAGTCAACAACCACGCGTTGGAGAGCTCCAGCTTTCAACATGCTAGCAGCTCTAATTTGTTCTTAACTGGTTACATGTCGACGCCTTGAATTTTCAAAAATAGCGCCGGTTTGATAATAGGAAAAAAATACTTTTGCGAAAGTGATTTTCAAATTATTATGCATTCTTTTGTTTTACAATTTTATTTTATTTTTTTCCAAAGACTGCCCATACAAACTTTTTCTGTACTGTAGATATTTTTTTAGATAGGAAGAATATAATATAATATCCCTATACAGTGTTGTCCCTAACTATCCCTATCCCCTCGGAATATATTCGAAAGAGCGATTTTCGTAATCCAACTGCTAAGCTTTATGGTTACATTTTTTATAGATTTAAGACTTGCACGTGATATTTTTTTTTGATATATTTTATAATAATATAGTGTTTAGGTACTTCATCTAATTATAAAAACGAAATTCAAACTTCAGAAGAAAAAGTCACAATGGAAACTTGTTAGTATTCTTTGATGAAAACTTCTTTTGAAAATATATTTCTTTATGTTAACAGAAAACTGTGATAGTACATACGTTCAGTAAGTACATTTACATATTTTTAATGAAACGTTGTCTGGGAATAATAGAATTATTCTAAAACTGAAATAGACTAGGCAAATTATTCGTAGAAAGTCATGACGTTGAACTCTCGTAACTCCTTAGAAAATTACTAATTCAAAGTATATCTGAACATCACGCGCAATCATTTATAGTGTAAAGTAATTATTAAGTAGTATTAAGTAATTATATTAGCTTGTGCTGTAAATTTAATATTCATTAAATTACTGTCACTATTACGAAAAACGAGATTTTTACCATGTTTGTATTTGTTGTTCGGGCGTCGAGCGCAGTAAATGAACTATAAAGTGGGTAGACATCGGTCAGCAGATGACGATTCGTCAGCTCCTAACATCCATCCACCCGCATTAACTTTAGTAACACCGTGATCATGGCACATGCAACTGCGCCGAAATATCGGGGACTCGACAACAAATACAAACATGGTAAAAATCCCGTTTTTCATAATAGTGATAGTGATTATGACCATGAATGTTTAAAAAATTATTTCACTAAATTATTTTGGTAGCAAATAAAGTAGAAGGATTCGTAGAATGCAAGAATTCTCATAAATAATGATTTACAAACATGAATTTGTTGGCCAATATTATCAATATTACGAGCTTCATACCAAAGGATTTGCCATACCAAATGCAACAGTGACGCTACAGTTTTTATTTACATGAAGATATAATTTTTGAAAGAGGCTTCTTTAATATCAATTGTTTACTTAATTCATTGAAATGAATATGTTTTATGGATTTCAACACGATTTTGTTTCCATGACTGTTTCAGGGGCGATATCATAGATCATCCGGTACGGAATCCTCGTTGCTCTATGGGCGATATGAATTATCTTAATTAATCAAACTGTATTTAGAGAGAACATACCTATATGAATCTAGAAGATAATTAAGTTAAAAGAGTAATAGATAATTTTAAATATTAATGGTTATCGATGAATTGAAAAAAATACTGTAGTCCTTCGAATTCTTATAAACCTAACCATATTGGGTGAGAAAGAAACTATCACCAATTTACTAAGACAATTCTTTTATATTCGTTTATAAGACGTTCTTAAATCCACTAAGGCTATTCTTAACTTACGGGCCCAATTATTATGAATGTCTTAAGATTGATAAGAATATACGTGATTCTTAAGTGTAGTGCAAATGGGTGTGAAAGTTTTGTTATAAGTAATATTCTCTATTTTTTTATATTGTACAAACCTGCAGGAAAGTATAGTCCATTCTATACAGCACATCACAGTAAACCACCAGCACATTAGATGACTTCGCACCGCTACTCCGAACTATGTTTTCATTGCCAGCATTTCCATTTTCAAGGAAGTTAATTCCGCCATTAGGATTAGTTGGGACCACAGTCAATGTGTGCACTGACTCCATATTATTTGGCCTGTTGACTTTGTTGTGTGGGTTCCTCATTGATGTGAGTTTGGATCTGACTGTTTCTGCGCCAGCGAAGTGGAGTCCGCCTACTGGGTGGATGGCGTAATGTGGAGGCATATTGTTGCCCTACAAGAGAATTAATAAATTAAAAAAATTATATTATCTAGTATTATAAAGTATTTCTAGTAATTAAAAAAAATCTTAGTACCGTTGTCTTTGATTGAATCAAAATAACAAAACTACATATATAATTTAAATAAATATAAATACTTCTTTATTAAGAATCATAAATAATGAGCAATGCAAACACATCTACAAAGCAGCATCTTAAAGAAATGGTAAAAATCATAATTTTTTTTACTTATTTTTATACTAGAAAAGTAGATAATCGATCATTCGAAATAGCAAGCTTAGTATACAATAACCGCCAATAATCGCCCGCCTGAGAATCACTTCTGAGCCGAACAGTTTTACAAGCTTTTTTCTAGTATATTCTATTAAAAATTATCATTCAATAACCATACATATGTACAGAAAAGCGTTGATTAATTAATAGCCGATTAAATGTTGAAATAAAAAACTTTTGCGGAATATTTAGAGCGATTTATTTACCCGAAATTATATTTGGTACTATAATTTTTCGGTTTATTTCAGGTTTTTTGGTTTCCCGACGTTTCGGCACCTTTTCAGTTGCCGTGGTCACGGGTTGACAAAAGCAAAAGTTGTTTAATTCAATTACGAGTGCGCGAAGAAACTTAAGATGTGCGCTTTTTAATGTTATTTAAATCCGATTTTAGCAATGCTCCGCAACTTGCTTTATTCAATAAGTTTTACAATTTTCCTACTCGATTCATACCAAAGCTTTTTTTATAAACTGAAACTAAAAAGTTTACTTTGACTAACATAAGATTTCCGATCTGAACGAAATGCAAAGCATTCAATGCGCTTATAAGCCGTACTCCCAGCACATCAAAGGTCAAAAGATATAGCCAAAGAAAACTAATGCAAGCTCGAGTAAGGATTTTCACAGAAACATCGTTCAGGCAATTCACTCAAATATTCCCTGTGCTAGGAACAGAACCAGACTAGCTCTGCACACGGTCTGTTGTGTTGCCAACAGCCATTCAATAATACAAATAAATTTACATTGGCTGGTGCTTTGGCAGCGGGCACGGCGTGATTGCAACTCGTTTCTTGCAAAATTGGTGAGGTCGAAACGAAATTCTATCGCCGATGAATAAATGATCGAGTACTGGCAGACTAACATTGACTGAAATTTCGAGATCTATTCAGTTGGAACACTGCTGTTGTGAGCGTTCTCTATTCTCTTGTAATGGTTTCAAACTTAAATTTTTTTTTGAATGGCAAAGTTATATGTTTTCTGTTTTATTTATGTTTCTTCAATAAATTTTGATATTTGGAAGTTCTACTATCTGTATTCACTCAGATAGTAGTATCTGTATTCACTGTTTGATAGCAATGTACTATTTCGTTTGTATCTTCCTCACAAACCGTTTCTAAAATATAAGCAGCACCTTTGATTAGTACTGCGGATTATTGTAAAAATCGGCCAAGTGCGAGTCGAACTCGCACATGAAGGGTTTCGCCTCTCACCCAAGGTTGCCTGGAAGAGACTGCTACGTAGCTATAAGGCCGCCTATTGTGTGTTCCTCTTTTTTGACATTTTCTCTGTATGTGTTTGTTTTTGTATCGTGTGCAATAAAGTTACTATTATTATTATTATTGCCAAAATTTTTCGTCTGCAAAAATAAGTTTGTTTTTCATAGTGTTTGTATGAATGACAATATTTTTTTCATCAAACCTATACTTGAGGCGTATCTATAGATAGGCCTTTAAAAATTACATTGAAGTTTCTATTACAGTTTTTTCTCAAAATCAACCGTTTGAAAGATATACACTTCCAAAGTGGTAAGATGTCACAGCCACTTTATTCCAAAACTATAAGGATCACACAGTTGAAACTTGGTCGGTAGATGTATTTTGTAAACCGCTTTACGGTTTTTACACAAAAATAAATAAAAAATTAAAGGGGGTCTCCCCATACATGGAACTATTACTGAAAAACTTATTTTTCATCAAACCTATACGTGTGGGATATTATTAGATAGATCTTTAAAAATTACATTAAGGTTTCTAAAACAGTTTTTTCTCAAAGTCAACCGTTTGAAAGTTATACACTTCCAAAGTGGAAAAAAGTGTGTCCCTTTAACTTTTAAAATAAGAAAGTGAAAAATCAAAAAAAAAATATAATGTAGATCTTTATAAAAACTTTTAACGAAAATTGGTTTGAACGAAATGTATTTAGTAGTTTCAGAGCTATAGCACATTTTCTAAGACCGCAAATATAACTTTGTCATCCAAAAAAAACACTATGAAAAACAAACTTATTTTTGCAGTCGATAAATTATAATGTCATTTTGGCAATAATAATACGATAGTAGAACAAAAGAAGTACGATAATAGAAACTTTATTGCACACGATACAAAAACAAACACATGCAGAGAAAATGTCAAAAAAGAGGAACACACAATAGGCGGCCTTATAGCTACGTAGCAGTCTCTTCCAGGCAACCTTGGGTGAGAGACGAAACCCTTCATGTGCGAGTTCGACTCGCACTTGGCCGATTTTTTCTAGTATATTTTCTTGTTTAATATTTATCACATAAAAATAGCATTGTAAAATGAAAAATTAAAAAGTTACACTTTTTAAACTTATAAAAACTATGGGAAAAAATATCCAATTCTTGATAGCTTTTATCATAAGTACAACAAGATCTTACAGAGAAACGGTTTTTGGCAAACTTAGTGCGACAAAAAGGCGGAGCAAAAGTTTTCGTGGATCTCGAGCAGGGGCGTGCATATCATATAGGCAATTAGGCAGTGCCTACCTCATTAAAAACCTAAATAACATGCCACTACTTTAATAATATAAAGTTAATTTAGTTCAATATGGTTCAGATATTCTATAACAAAATGTCTATTCAACACCTCACCCAATATGTAAAACAGCGCCATCTAACGAATAGCTTGCTCAACGTCGTAATTTTTCCTAACGCTAAATACTGACAGTAGGCAGGCTCCGGATTGCCTATTCGAAGCAAGAGCGTTTCATACAACATAAATTATAAAAAGTCAAGGTCAAGGTAATACGAACGCGTATAATGTTTACCGAAAATGTGAACGTCGTCGTCCTAAGACATGACGTTCTCAATTGAAATGGGTTAGGTAAGCACGCCTACTCGGCGGCCAGTCGGCCGAATGAACTGTCGCGAGATAAACCGACGACCCCCGACCCCATATCTCTCACTCGCTCTGTGCTCGCTCCCATAGCTCGCTCTGCAAGTTTTGTTGAACGAGTTTCAACATTATTGCGCTGCCATAAGAGTGTTTGTTGACATTTTCAATTCAACCACACTTTTTAATACGAGATAGAAAAGTTTTGCAACAAGAGTGCTGCCGTGCCGGCCATGTTTTTGTTTTTAGTGTGTTTGTTGACATTACGCCCGCACGAGTTAATTCGATAATTACATTAATATTTACTTGTTTTGTTAATTTCCTTCCGTGTTTAGTATTAGTGCTATGAAAAAAGGAGTTGGTGTGTGCGTTTGTGTATAAAATAAGTATTATGCAATTAAAATTTAATTGAAAAATTAGAGTGTGCCGATTGTGCTGAGGATTGGATTTGTTTACTGAAATTACGTACGTAACCTTTCGAACAGTTGTTATTTTGCTCGTATATTAAACCTGGTATTCGTGAGTGATGTGAGTGAAGTGAAGTGACATAAAACAAAATTAACAACGGGCTAAGCCACTACAGCTATCGCTCAAATGACATTGTTTAAGTGACTTTTTAAGAGTCATGTTTATTATCCAATCATTTTTGAGATATCTGTGGTGGTGAAAAATTCGTTCGACCGCCAGGTGCCTATGAAAATTATCCATTTATACCTAGGAAGCATGTTCACATAACATTATTTACAGCCTCAAGAATACGGCAAAAAAGTGGTAAGCGAATTTATATAATTACTAGCGGCTGCCCGCTGTTCCACCCGTTCCCGCGGGAATATCGGGATAAAAAGTATCCTATGCTTTAATTCAGGCTATCTACTATTTTTGTGCCAAGTTTCATCCAAATCCATTCAGTAGTTTTAGCGTGAAACAGTAACAAACAAACTGACATACTTTCGCATTTATATTATTCGTAAGCTAACCTCTTATTTTCAAAATGATAATCGCAACTTCGACTAGTTAAAATCTATAGTGCCTACCTCGCTGGAAAACCAATGCACGCCCCTGATCTCGAGTATGTCTTTTTGCATTTATAAAATATCTTACTGGTGAGGTAAGTCGACTTAACCATAATATTAATAACGAGCAACCCGTGTGCGCATAATGCGCGAAAAACACATAATAACATTCAAAAAAGTTTTCTTTTGTTGTTTTTTTATATTTTCTTTATTTGAGTTTTTGCAAAATTTCTCGACTTATCCGACCACTTCAGACAAATACCTTTCTAACGGTGTATTGCACTTGATTGTGCGACTTTTAGTTTAGGAGGAGAAGCGGCTTCACTGCCGTATTATATATATAGATTTTGAAAAGAAAGAATTGATCACGTTTCTCCCTTCGATGTTTTAGAGGTGCGATTGTATCCGTACAAAAGTCAGGGTATTTACGAGTATATTGCATGAATTCGGGACTTCTACGTTTCAAAATTGTGAAATAAAAAACTTTTTATAATAAATAAGTCTTTTGGAGTCGGTGGCAGCCAAGGCATTGTACATTGCAGTCCCACTCTTTTATTTTTCATGCCTTGGCTGGCACTGACTCCAAAAGGCTTATTTTTTGCAGTCGGTTTCCATTTTTTATCTATCTTTGATAGAACTAAACTGCAGTAAAACACTTAACCAGTAGAGTTTGGTACATACATATTATATATTATAGTTCAAGAATCGAGTCTTGCCTTTTTTTTTTTATTGTTCCCGAAATTCATTTGCCAAAACTAATGACTATATTTTATTATGATTTACTTACAATAAATGGATAATTTTCAGATTTTTTTCCTTGTATTTGTAATAAAAGAAGAAGATATTATTTGCCAAACATAGTTCTAAGTCTACGAAAAGTCCTCTTTTGATTATAATAGCAAAACCACAGCGCCATCTAGTAACGAAACTCATACTTATTAGCAAAATTCTTAATACCGCCATGTAGAATTATATCAACAAAACACTTGGAACAGTTTTATTTTCAACACGATACCTCCACGCGTTCTCAAGATAATCGAATACGGACGGACGGACAGACGGACATCAAAGTAATCCTATATGGCTTCCGTTTTTTTATTTTGAGGTACGAACCCTAAAAATAATTATAAGTATGAGTTTTTTGTTTTCAGTGATAAAAGTGTACAATTGAATTACGAAGTCAAGTACCTATCCTATAACTCGAGATTTTCTTTATACTAAGTATCTGTAATAAGTATAAGTAAAATAAGAAACTCACCTCAACAAACTCTATTCCTAACGGAGGTCTCGAGTGGTAGTAGAGTAGAAGTAGCACGTCCACTCCAACTCCACAGATCAAACCCACTTCGATTCCCAGCACAAGACAGCAAACGAAGGTACCGAATAAGGGGATGAGGTCGAGTCCTGTTTCAAATAAAAATAAATGTTTCAGTTGATTAAAGCATACACACACAGTTATAAAATAGTGCAATTAGTATTGAATATCTGTAAGAAAGTGGCAACATTAATATTTTAATTCTATTAGTTTTTTGGTGGCAGGTAATTTTATTTGATGTGTGGCAACTCTCTCTTGCGAAAAGCCGGTCAAGGCAAAACGTCCATTTTCTGTATCGTGTTAATTATTTAATAAAAACGCAAGAATTATAAACCCAATCCAACCCCTTTTATTTCGCTCCATCCGCCACAAATATACCTCAAAAATTAGCTAAAGACAATTGTTACAGAGAAATCACCTTTTAAAATAGTTATTTGTTATGCAAGGCTTGAAAGTTGGTTATTTAACGGCGAGTTACCTATATTGAAATCTGAGCAAGTGAAGGATTCTAGGATTGAACAACGAGCGTAGCGAGTGGTTCAAATATTGAATCCTGAGCGAAGCGAGGATTTCAAAGGTACAAGGCGCTAAAAACTTTTCACCTCACAACAGCGACGAACATTTTATGGTTGTTTCCGCTTTCAACTTCCGGTAAAAAATCTTTAAACATAAAAGTTTAATCTAAATATACCATATTCTCGTTGTTTTAATGATATAAAAACTAAAATAATAAAAAAGGGAGTATTATAGTTAATTCAAAGTTATTGAAAGTAGGAATATATTGTTACTTATTAATAAGAATAAAAACGATTCCGTAAATGTGCCAAATGTGTGTGTAATGTCAGTGTCAACCACAGAGTACATTTTAACATATAGAAAGTGTCAACTGACATGAGGTACAAGACAAAGACAATTTAAAAATAAATATTTATGTCACAGTCCGAAATCCAATTATAGGTTGTGAAATCTCACCCAGCCTAATATAAAATTCTTATAACAAATAGTTTAATCTTATTGTTATTGTTTTTATGATTCAATGAACTAAAATAATATGATAAAACCAAAACGGAGTAATAATTTAAAGTTATTAAAAATAAGAATCAAATATAACAAAAAAGTCAATAGTCCGATTCGGAACGCATTATGACATATTTTTAGGTATTAAATTAAAAAAAGTACTTTGCCGCGCTAGGCCGCAAAAAGCGCCTAATTTTCTACGCCTAAACTGATTGACAAATCCTCCTTTTCCGAGCGTGTGAGGTGAAAAGGTATTATTTTAAGAAAACAAGATTTATTTAGTTATTTAGACACAATAACAGTACACAAACTTAGATTTATACATACAATCCACTAGTTAGTTTGGAACCAATATCAATTGTGCACATTTTTTGTTATATTTTTTGTCTCGTAGATAGCTACCAACACAAA
>CAJUUR010000021.1:5000-12500 GCA_910589605.1 Chrysoteuchia culmella
TTTGTTTGGAGAGCGACTGGACCCTGGCTGGTGCGAACGGGAGTGTTTTGAAGTCTGCCGCCTTACTAAAGGTGCGGATGGTTTCTTCTCGCGTAGCTGTCTCCTTCTTATGGGCCACAATTATAGCTGGTTTAGATGGTGTCACGGGTGGTGGTTTAAAATATGAGGTGCTCTTGTTGCTGCCTTTGGATGCCATGGCAGCGTATGAGAGAGGTCGTGTCTCGGTGTTAGGGTTTTTTAAAAGGGGATAGTTTTTCAACTCTTCTTTAAGTGATGCGCGTACTATTTCTGCAATATTTTCGGCAGTGAGACTCGTCGAGGGTTGAGAGGTAGCGGGTTGTAGGGTAGATGTAGTAGCCGCTGGGATGGTGGTCTTCTCGTTGGATGTAGTGGAGGCCGCGTAACATGTAGTTACGGTCATTTGACACAGATGAACAATGCGTGCCTTGTTGTCCTTAGAGATTCTCCCTTCTCCCTTTCCCTTTTGGGCGTTCTGGACGATGCGCATGATCTCGTCCACGTTGTCTTTTATCTTAGCGAAGGGCCCAGATAAGGTCGGCTCGCCTTCGTCTTCAGACTCCGAGACGGGACACATGGCTCCGCCAGGCATGTATTGGCTTATGAATTCGTCGTCGGCGTCGTCCATTCCGTACATGGCTGAAGATGCTGAGTACATACGGAGTCAGTTATTCGCTGTGGATGTTGTTAGCCGGGCTAGGACACTGCGTTACCGTGTACCTAGTTACCGTTTCCAGGGGGCGCCGCGGGGAGGCCAACATCCAACCCCCCGGTTAGGTTAGGTTAGGTTAGGTTAGGTTAGGTTAGGTTAGGTTAGGTTAGGTTAGGTTAGGTTAGGTTAGGTTAGGTTAGGTTAGGTTAGGTTAGGTTAGGTTAGGTTAGGTTAGGTTTTTTTAATTAATTTTATTTGGTTTCACAAATATGGGCACAACTATTCACAGATACAATAATGTGGTTTCTAAACTGGTGAGCAGCAAAGCCGGTCGTCGCTATTTGATACAACTTCCGAACTCTGTCACTCTTAACACATCGAAATTTAGTTAGGTTGTATACAGAATTACGAGATATGATTGCACAAAATTATGTTAATTCAAAATAGAGTTATAATGTTTAGAAGAAGAAGTGAATGAATAATTATATTAAACAATTGAGCACGAAATGAAATTTTATGCGAAGATAATGAAATGATGACAATTAGTTTTCCATGCCATAGTCGACTCGTTGCTGGACACGAATCAGCATGGCTTTCACGCGTGGGCATTTTGTAGACGTAGCGCGGTGTTGGGTGTTGTCCTTTCCTTTGAAGCGCGTGTTGTGCGTCTTGCAATTCAGACACACGGACTTTTTGGGGTCGTCTTTCGTCGGACAGTGATCCAAATCGTGCGTTTCAGCACAATGAGGACAGGTCGCGACCTGGTGTGAGCACATTCTCTTCGTGTGTCCGAATTGCAGACACTTGAAGCACTGGAGGAAAGGACTAAATTCCTCGACGTGGACCCGCATGTAGTCCACGCTGATTTTCGCAAGGTCGATCATGGCACGGAAAACGGATGGTGTTGTGAGAAAAACTGCGTTATAAAGACTATCGTTGCGGTTCTTCCGCTCAAATTTGAAACAGAGGTCATTATCCTCGTCATTAATTGCAGCCTTGACCGTGGGATTTTGTAGCAGAATTAGGGTTTTTAATTCGTTGTTTGAGACCTCTTTAGAAATTCCCTTAAGGATCAGCATAGGTCTAAGTTTTTTCGCTGTCTCGGTGGTGATGTTCGGCTCCTTGTCCAGTCGCTTCAGAGTCTCCGCCTTCTGCTCTTCGGAGTCAAACTCCACGCGGAACTTCTGTTTTGAGAGGGACTGGACTCGGGCGGGTGCAAACTGAAGTGTCTTAAAGTCCGCCGCTTTACTAAAAGTGCGGATGGTCTCTTCGCGCGTTGCCGTTTCCTTCTTGTGGGCTATGATGATAGCCGGTTTAGTTGGCGCCACAGGAATTGGTTTTAAAGAAGTGGTGTTCTTGTTGCTGCTTTTAGATGCCATAGCAGCATATGAAAGAGGTCGTGTCTCAGAGATAGGGGTTTTCAAAATTGGGTAGTTTTTGAGCTCTTCTTTAATGGAATCTCGGACTATTTGAGCCACATTTTCGGCGGTAAGAGTCGTTGAAGGGGAAGCGGGTGCGGGTTGCAACGTTGTGCAAGTTGTTGCCGCAGAGGTGGTAGTTTTCTCCTTAGGTTTGGTGGAGGCTGCGTAACAAGTAGTTACTGTCATTTGGCAGAGCTGTACTATACGTGCCTTATTTTCCTTCGAGACTCTCCCTTCTCCCTTTCCCTTTTGGGCGTTCTGGACGATGCGCATGATCTCGTCCACGTTGTCCTTAATTTTCGCGAAGGGCCCAGAAACCGTCGGCTCGCCTTCGTCTTCGGACTCCGAGATGGGACACATGGCTCCGCCAGGCATGTATTCACTTATGAAATCGTCGTCTGCGTCGTCCATTCCGTACATGGCTGAGGCTGCTGAGTACATACGGAGTCAATTATTCGCTGTGGATGTTGTTAGCCGGGCTAGGACACTGCGTTACCGTGTACCTAGTTACCGTTTCCAGGGGGCGCCGCGGGGAGGCCAACATCCAACCCCCCGGTTAGGTTAGGTTAGGTTAGGTTAGGTTAGGTTAGGTTAGGTTAGGTTAGGTTAGGTTAGGTTAGGTTAGGTTAGGTTAGGTTAGGTTAGGTTAGGTTAGGTTAGGTTAGGTTAGGTTAGGTTAGGTTAGGTTAGGTTAGGTTAGGTTAGGTTAGGTTAGGTTAGGTTAGGTTAGGTTAGGTTAGGTTAGGTTAGGTTAGGTTAGGTTAGGTTAGGTTAGGTTAGGTTAGGTTAGGTTAGGTTAGGTTAGGTTAGGTTAGGTTAGGTTAGGTTAGGTTAGGTTAGGTTAGGTTAGGTTAGGTTAGGTTAGGTTAGGTTAGGTTAGGTTAGGTTAGGTTAGGTTAGGTTAGGTTAGGTTAGGTTAGGTTAGGTTAGGTTAGGTTAGGTTAGGTTAGGTTAGGTTAGGTTAGGTTAGGTTAGGTTAGGTTAGGTTAGGTTAGGTTAGGTTAGGTTAGGTTAGGTTAGGTTAGGTTAGGTTAGGTTAGGTTAGGTTAGGTTAGGTTAGGTTAGGTTAGGTTAGGTTAGGTTAGGTTAGGTTAGGTTAGGTTAGGTTAGGTTAGGTTAGGTTAGGTTAGGTTAGGTTAGGTTAGGTTAGGTTAGGTTAGGTTAGGTTAGGTTAGGTTAGGTTAGGTTAGGTTAGGTTAGGTTAGGTTAGGTTAGGTTAGGTTAGGTTAGGTTAGGTTAGGTTAGGTTAGGTTAGGTTAGGTTAGGTTAGGTTAGGTTAGGTTAGGTTAGGTTAGGTTAGGTTAGGTTAGGTTAGGTTAGGTTAGGTTAGGTTAGGTTAGGTTAGGTTAGGTTAGGTTAGGTTTTTTTTTTTTTTTTATTAATCTCATTTGATTTTACCAATGGGAAAATTTTAAATCATACCAAGCAGATTGTTTACAATTACAAGTAGGAGTCAAAAATCGCAGATTGCTATTGGATACTATCATACGATATTCAAATCCCTCAGATACATCTAAGGATTAAATAGGATTGAGTTACAGAATTATTGAATTTTGATTTATACAACACAAAATTTGTTTTAACAATGTGAATTTGGTTTCCGGTATTACAAGTTATTTAACTATTTGGACAAAATTATAAGACGAACAGAGTATAATGATGAGAAAGTTGTGGTGTGGTAGAGCGTCAGTCTTCCACGCCATAGTCTATCTTTTCGCGGACCTTGATAAGCATGGCCTTCAAGCGAGGGCACTTGGTGGAAGTAGCGCGGTGGGAGGTATTGTCTTTACCTTTAAACTTAGCGTTGTGTGTCTTGCAGTTCAGACACAGCGATTTTTTGGCGTCACCCTTGACCGGACATTGCTCCAAATCGTGCGTTCCCGTACAATGGGAGCAAGTCTCGGTGTTTGCACTACATTTATTCCGCGTGTGTCCGAACTGCAGACACTTGAAACACTGAAGAAACGGACTGAATTCTTCGCAATGAATGCGTAGGTAATCAACGTTGATCTTTACGAGATTGATCATGGCGTGGAAGACTGGGGGATTGACTATAAAGACTGCGTTATATAGTTTCTCATTTCGATTTTTACGATCGAATTTAAAAGTGATATCGCTCTCATCCTTGATCACAGACTGTATGGAAGGATTTTGATGCAGAATTAAATCCTTTAGTTCTTCTTGGGGGATATCCTTGGAGACCCCCTTCAAGATCACCATTGGCTTAAGTTTTCGCGCGGTCTCTGCATTGAGATTGGGGTCTTTGGCCAGTCTCTTTAAAGTCTCAGATCTCTGTTCCTCGGAGTCGAACTCGACCCGAAACTTGAGTTTTGAAAGAGACTGGACTCTGGCCGGGGCAAAGTTTAGCGACTTAAAATCAGCAGCTGTGCGGAAGCTTCTTAGGGTGTCCTCTCTAGAGGCGGTTTCTTTTTTGTTCGAGACAATGATTGATGGTTTAGACACAGGTTTTGGGTTTGTAGCAGATTTGGGTGTGTTTGCGGAAGCTATCGATGCGTAAGAAGGCTTGATTGCAGAAGGCGATATTTGCTGTAGCGAAGGAAGTTTCTTTAACTCTTCCTGGATCGAAGATCGAACGATCTTCGTGATGGTTTCGACGGTGAGAGCTGGTGTGGTTCCAGAAGCAGATGGTGTTGCTGTGGCAGTTGTTGGCGTATCCTTTGGTTTAGTGGAACTGGCAAAACATGTAGTGATAGTCATGTTGCACAGTGTCACGATGCGAGCCTTTTGATCTTTGTTAAGGCCCGCACCTTTGCCCTTCTGGGAGCCCTCGACGAGAAGTTTTATTTCTTCAACAAAGTTGAGGATTTTGGCGAAGGACCCATAGCACTGCGGGTCTCCTTCATCCTCGGAATCAGAGACGGGACACATGGCCCCGCCAGGCATATAGTCACTCAAGAATGCGTCGTCAGCGTCGTCCATTCCGTACATGGCTGAAGCATACATGGGAGTTAGTTGTTCTCGATGGGATGTTGTTAGCCGGTCTAGGTCACTGCGTTACCGTGAACCTAGCCGTTTCCAGGGGGCGCCGCGGGGAGGCCAACATCCAAACCCCCCGGTTAGGTTAGGTTAGGTTAGGTTAGGTTAGGTTAGGTTAGGTTAGGTTAGGTTAGGTTAGGTTAGGTTAGGTTAGGTTAGGTTAGGTTAGGTTAGGTTAGGTTAGGTTAGGTTAGGTTAGGTTAGGTTAGGTTAGGTTAGGTTAGGTTAGGTTAGGTTAGGTTAGGTTAGGTTAGGTTAGGTTAGGTTAGGTTAGGTTAGGTTAGGTTAGGTTAGGTTAGGTTAGGTTAGGTTAGGTTAGGTTAGGTTAGGTTAGGTTAGGTTAGGTTAGGTTAGGTTAGGTTAGGTTAGGTTAGGTTAGGTTAGGTTAGGTTAGGTTAGGTTAGGTTAGGTTAGGTTAGGTTAGGTTAGGTTAGGTTAGGTTAGGTTAGGTTAGGTTAGGTTAGGTTAGGTTAGGTTAGGTTAGGTTAGGTTAGGTTAGGTTAGGTTAGGTTAGGTTAGGTTAGGTTAGGTTAGGTTAGGTTAGGTTAGGTTAGGTTAGGTTAGGTTAGGTTAGGTTAGGTTAGGTTAGGTTAGGTTAGGTTAGGTTAGGTTAGGTTAGGTTAGGTTAGGTTAGGTTAGGTTAGGTTAGGTTAGGTTAGGTTAGGTTAGGTTAGGTTAGGTTAGGTTAGGTTAGGTTAGGTTAGGTTAGGTTAGGTTTTTTTTTTTTTTTTTTTTTATTTATTTTGTTTGGTTTCACAATTACGTTATAAGACTATTCACAGAAAAACAATAACGGTGGTATCATCACCGGTAAGCAACAAAGCCGGTCGTCGCTATTGGATACGACTTCCGAACTCTGTCACTTTCAATACAACAAGATAAAAAGTTATTTGTTAACAGAGTTTCAGTACAGTTATTACGACAGATTTTACTTTTTTAAAATTAAAATATAAATGGTATAACAGAAAAAGTGAATGAATAAATAACGAATGAATGGATCACAAAATAAAATACAGAAGAAGATTACAAAAGATGATAGCAATTAGTTTTCCATGCCATAATCGACTCGTTGCTGAACTCGAATCAGCATGGCTTTAACTCTCGGGCATTTGGTGGAAGTCGCGCGGTGTTGTGTGTTGTCCTTTCCTCGGAATCTCGCGTTGTGTGTTTTGCAATTCAGACACACGGATTTCTTGGGGTCTTCCTTTGTCGGACAGTGATCCAAATCGTGCGTTTCGGCACAATGAGGACACGTCGCGACTTGGTGTGCACACTTGTTTTTCGTGTGTCCGAATTGCAGACACTTGAAACACTGGAGGAAAGGACTAAACTCCTCGACGTGGACCCGCATGTAGTCCACGCTGATTTTCGCGAGGTCGATCATGGCACGGAAAACGGTTGGCGAAGTGAGAAAAACGGCGTTATATAAATTGTCATTACGATTTTTGCGCTCGAATTTGTAACATAAATCGCTATCTTCATCAGCAATGGCAGCCTTTACAGTTGGATTCTGCTGCAGAATTAGGGACTTTAATTCCTGATTAGGGACCTCTTTGGAAATTCCCTTAAGGATCAGCATGGGGCGGAGTTTTTTCGCGTTCTCGGTGGTAAGGTTTGAGTCCTTGGCCAGTCGTTGTAAAGTCTCCGCCTTCTGCTCTTCGGAGTCGAACTCCACGCGGAACTTCTGTTTTGAGAGCGACTGGACCCTGGCTGGTGCGAACGGAAGTGTCTTGAAGTCCGCCGCCTTGCTAAAGGTGCGGATGGTTTCCTCGCGCGTTGCTGTTTCCTTCTTGTGGGCTATAATAATAGCCGGTTTAGATGGTGTCACATGGGGTGGTTTCAAAGAAGTGGTGTTCTTATTACTGCCTTTGGAGGCCATGGCAGCATAGGAGATAGGTCTTGTCTCAGCGTTGAGGTTTTTCAACATAGGGTAGTTTTTTAATTCCTCCTTGATTGAAGTCCGAACTATTTCTGCAACATTCTCTGCGGTGAGACTCGTCGAGGGTTGAGAGGTAGCGGGTTGTAGGGTAGATGTTGTAGCCGCTGGGATGGTGGTCTTCTCGTTGGATGTAGTGGAGGCCGCGTAACATGTAGTTACGGTCATTTGACACAGATGAACAATGCGTGCCTTGTTATCTTTGGAGATTCTCCCTTCTCCCTTTCCCTTTTGGGCGTTCTGAACGATGCGCATGATCTCGTCCACGTTGTCTTTTATCTTAGCGAAGGGCCCAGATAAGGTCGGCTCGCCTTCGTCTTCAGACTCCGAGACGGGACACATGGCTCCGCCAGGCATGTAGTCTTGGAAAAATTCGTCGTCGCTCATTGTGGATGTTGCGTTCGCATGCAAATTCGTGATTCGCTGTGGATGTTGTTAGCCGGGCTAGGACACTGCGTTACCGTGTACCTAGTTAC
>CAJUUR010000022.1:2500-15000 GCA_910589605.1 Chrysoteuchia culmella
GGGACATGTAATTGAGTCCGCCCTGTGATTTGTATCCATAGATATTTGGTTCCTTTCTGAGTGCGTACGGCAGTTGACACAGCACGATTTGGACTTATCCGTCTTATGGGGACATTCGCTGTAAGAGTGTGCACCACTGCAGTGAAGACACACTTCCACCTCTTTGGTGCACCGGGCTTTAATATGTCCAAACTCCATGCAGCGGTGACACTGCATGAATGGGTGGAACTCATCCGCATGCACACGACAATAATCTACATTGATTTTCTGTTGGGCTATGATTGCCCTGAAGGCGCGGGGGGTAGTGATAAACACCGCGTTGTATAATAAAAAGTTTCTGTTGTTTCTGACAAATTTAAATTGGATGTCGCCCTCACTAGAGGCTTCGCGAATGGATGGATTTTGCATGCGGATGAGGTGAGCTAAGTCGTCCCTATTGACTTCCTTGGGTATACCCTTTAATACCACCATGGGTTTTAGTAGTTTTGCGGGTTCAGCCGAAATTTGGGTCGTATGAGAGTCGCTCGATTTCAGACGATTCAGGGCAGTATCTAGGTGTTTAGAGCTGTCAAACTCTACCCGGACCTTGCCGCCGGAGATCCGCAATATTCTAGCCGGTGCAAAGTCGAGGTCCCTAAACTTCATTGTCCTGCTGAAGTCGGTAATTATGTGTTCGTGTGTGGCGCCCTCGGTAGTGCCCGACAATATGATAGCCGGCTTGGTCTTGGCCGGCTGCGGAGGTGCAGGCTGAGTCGGCATTGGAACCGAGTTGGTACGCTGCGCAGTGCTGTTTTTGCCAGCAACTGTGGCGTAACTGACCGGGGGAGTCACCTGCTGAGTGGTTTTCGCCGAATTATTGTTGTTGACTCGTACTTGTGGTGGTATGAATGCCGGGGTTTGTACTCGCGGGGTCTGGGGATTGGGTGTATTTAGTTTTCGCTCAATTGTATCAATTTTTGCAGATAGTGCAGCTATTGCGCGAGATAGGGCATCAGTCTGTGTATCCGTCACGGGTTTGATAGTCGCAGGTGGTAGAGTAGACGCAGCCGGGTTTTGTTGTCTAATCGGGGTAGAAGATGCAATTGGGTTGAGGCTGCAATCAGTTTGAGTAAATGCATCAGTGGCAGCATATTTTTTCGGGATTATGAATGAGACGCATGGGGTTAGGGTAACGTCATCGCTATCCTCCTCCGTTTGGGTTTCGCATTCTTTGCGGGGATTGTCAGAGTGCATATGGAGAGATTCCATGGACTGATAGATCATGTCGAGGATGGACAAAACCCCTTGTTTTTGTCCTTTAGTTAGACCTTGTTTAGCCTTTGTGATGGTGTTATAGACGCCGAAAAGACAATCCTCCATACGCCTCAAGGTAGCGTAGCTCACGCGGACCCATCTGTCGTACCACTCCTCCTCGTCGACGATGGTGTCGTCCCTCCATCGCTGCTGCTTGTAGCGGAAGAGGGCCTTTTCGTTGTCTTCGTAGTATGTTTTTTCGATATCCTGTTCATAGTGTATTTCGAGTTCGAGTATTTTCAAGGCATCCTGGTATTGCTTGTGTTTCCGCTCAAAGGTTTTACCGTGCACTAAATCAGCAAGCGAGGGAGGTTTATCGCGGGCTTTTCCCCAATCAGGGTCCTCTTCATGGTCAGTTGAGGCCCTATCAGAGCCGTAGTCTTCGGAGTCGCTCATTTCGCAATGTTAGGTTAACCTAACTAAGAAAATAAAACAAAAAGTGGGAAATTTCCAAAAATATTCTAGATGCAACAATGAAATTTATATGTCTTAAAAGGGACTAACTAGAGTTATTTAAATACAGAAAATTACTAAAATCTAACAAGAAATGAATTATTACCAGAGGGGACAAATATATGAAAAATAAAAATAGGAAATGCCAATAAAAAGTTTTTCTGACGCGCCACAAGCGCGTTCGTTATACTAAACGAAGCGCCGTGCAGAGTTCTATAAGACGCAAAAGACTAGCCTAATCCAAGTTAAAACTAGCTTAATATAAAAATTATTTTCGAGTTTTTTAATAGAAGTGAACTTGTGCAAACTTCGACTGCCAGCCAAAATTCCACCTTATGACTTACAGCCAAGTGTAGTATATCAGCGTATAGGCGCCGAAGGGAAGAATGCTACGCAAAAAGAAAACAAAAGAAAGATTGAATAGAACAGAAACTACAATATTTTCTAAAGTCCTGATTTTATGTGTTTTTATCTAATATTTTTGGGAATTTGAATTGACGATTGTGGGCAAACTATTGAGTTGACAGTAAAATGTACTAAAAAGTAAAGACGCGGCTCCGCTAGTTCTTTCAAACGAACCTAAAAAGTCCGAGATCGGGTAGAACCAAGCAAAGTTGTGACAGAATTAGTGGTGATTTTAATGATTTTGGGGGAAGAAAAAGTGAAAAAGTGGGATAAATCCAAGGAAAGTGGTGACAGAATGACAGAAGTGATCAAGAAAGATGCCTTAGGGGCTCCAGAAACTAAATCCAAAAACAGATTGAAAATCCGTTGAGAAACACCTGAGTTATTAAAGAAATAGATAAATTTTTACTCCAAAAAGTTTACCTAAGCCTAGCGATTTTCGGTCGGTCCCATATAAAAGACATCAACGCGCTCTGCTTTTTAAAACCCAAGTATACAATTTGGAGAAAATATTTATTTTCTCGAAAACTACCCAACGGGGGTCCGTCGGGCAAAAAGTGGGGGGTTGGTTGGAGCAACCATAAGCCGCATAAAAATTTTCAGACACGTATGGGGTCTCTAAAGATTTCAAAATGGGCTTGGGTTAGGTTAGGTTAGGTTAGGTTAGGTTAGGTTAGGTTAGGTTAGGTTAGGTTAGGTTAGGTTAGGTTAGGTTAGGTTAGGTTAGGTTGGGTTAGGTTAGGTTAGGTTAGGTTAGGTTAGGTTAGGTTAGGTTAGGTTAGGTTAGGTTAGGTTAGGTTAGGTTAGGTTAGGTTAGGTTAGGTTAGGTTAGGTTAGGTTAGGTTAGGTTAGGTTAGGTTAGGTTAGGTTAGGTTAGGTTAGGTTAGGTTAGGTTAGGTTAGGTTAGGTTAGGTTAGGTTAGGTTAGGTTAGGTTAGGTTAGGTTAGGTTAGGTTAGGTTAGGTTAGGTTAGGTTAGGTTAGGTTAGGTTAGGTTAGGTTAGGTTAGGTTAGGTTAGGTTAGGTTAGGTTAGGTTAGGTTAGGCTAGGTTAGGTTAGGTTAGGTTAGGTTAGGTTAGGTTAGGTTAGGTTAGGTTAGGTTAGGTTAGGTTAGGTTAGGTTAGGTTAGGTTAGGTTAGGTTAGGTTAGGTTAGGTTAGGTTAGGTTAGGTTAGGTTAGGTTAGGTTAGGTTAGGTTAGGTTAGGTTAGGTTAGGTTAGGTTAGGTTAGGTTAGGTTAGGTTAGGTTAGGTTAGGTTAGGTTAGGTTAGGTTAGGTTAGGTTAGGTTAGGTTAGGTTAGGTTAGGTTAGGTTACGTTAGGTTAGGTTAGGTTAGGTTAGGTTAGGTTAGGTTAGGTTAGGTTAGGTTAGGTTAGGTTAGGTTAGGTTAGGTTAGGTTAGGTTAGGTTAGGTTAGGTTAGGTTAGGTTAGGTTAGGTTAGGTTAGGTTAGGTTAGGTTAGGTTAGGTTAGGTTAGGTTAGGTTAGGTTAGGTTAGGTTAGGTTAGGTTAGGTTAGGTTAGGTTAGGTTAGGTTAGGTTAGGTTAGGTTAGGTTAGGTTAGGTTAGGTTAGGTTAGGTTAGGTTAGGTTAGGTTAGGTTAGGTTAGGTTAGGTTAGGTTAGGTTAGGTTAGGTTAGGTTAGGTTAGGTTAGGTTAGGTTAGGTTAGGTTAGGTTAGGTTAGGTTAGGTTAGGTTAGGTTAGGTTAGGTTAGGTTAGGTTAGGTTAGGTTAGGTTAGGTTAGGTTAGGTTAGGTTAGGTTAGGTTAGGTTAGGTTAGGTTAGGTTAGGTTAGGTTAGGTTAGGTTAGGTTAGGTTAGGTTAGGTTAGGTTAGGTTAGGTTAGGTTAGGTTAGGTTAGGTTAGGTTAGGTTAGGTTAGGTTAGGTTAGGTTAGGTTAGGTTAGGTTAGGTTAGGTTAGGTTAGGTTAGGTTAGGTTAGGTTAGGTTAGGTTAGGTTAGGTTAGGTTAGGTTAGGTTAGGTTAGGTTAGGTTAGGTTAGGTTAGGTTAGGTTAGGTTAGGTTAGGTTAGGTTAGGTTAGGTTAGGTTAGGTTAGGTTAGGTTAGGTTAGGTTAGGTTAGGTTAGGTTAGGTTAGGTTAGGTTAGGTTAGGTTAGGTTAGGTTAGGTTAGGTTAGGTTAGGTTAGGTTAGGTTAGGTTAGGTTAGGTTAGGTTAGGTTAGGTTAGGTTAGGTTAGGTTAGGTTAGGTTAGGTTAGGTTAGGTTAGGTTAGGTTAGGTTAGGTTAGGTTAGGTTAGGTTAGGTTAGGTTAGGTTAGGTTAGGTTAGGTTAGGTTAGGTTAGGTTAGGTTAGGTTAGGTTAGGTTAGGTTAGGTTAGGTTAGGTTAGGTTAGGTTAGGTTAGGTTAGGTTAGGTTAGGTTAGGTTAGGTTAGGTTAGGTTAGGTTAGGTTAGGTTAGGTTAGGTTAGGTTAGGTTAGGTTAGGTTAGGTTAGGTTAGGTTAGGTTAGGTTAGGTTAGGTTAGGTTAGGTTAGGTTAGGTTAGGTTAGGTTAGGTTAGGTTAGGTTAGGTTAGGTTAGGTTAGGTTAGGTTAGGTTAGGTTAGGTTAGGTTAGGTTAGGTTAGGTTAGGTTAGGTTAGGTTAGGTTAGGTTAGGTTAGGTTAGGTTAGGTTAGGTTAGGTTAGGTTAGGTTAGGTTAGGTTAGGTTAGGTTAGGTTAGGTTAGGTTAGGTTAGGTTAGGTTAGGTTAGGTTAGGTTAGGTTAGGTTAGGTTAGGTTAGGTTAGGTTAGGTTAGGTTAGGTTAGGTTAGGTTAGGTTAGGTTAGGTTAGGTTAGGTTAGGTTAGGTTAGGTTAGGTTAGGTTAGGTTAGGTTAGGTTAGGTTAGGTTAGGTTAGGTTAGGTTAGGTTAGGTTAGGTTAGGTTAGGTTAGGTTAGGTTAGGTTAGGTTAGGTTAGGTTAGGTTAGGTTAGGTTAGGTTAGGTTAGGTTAGGTTAGGTTAGGTTAGGTTAGGTTAGGTTAGGTTAGGTTAGGTTAGGTTAGGTTAGGTTAGGTTAGGTTAGGTTAGGTTAGGTTAGGTTAGGTTAGGTTAGGTTAGGTTAGGTTAGGTTAGGTTAGGTTAGGTTAGGTTAGGTTAGGTTAGGTTAGGTTAGGTTAGGTTAGGTTAGGTTAGGTTAGGTTAGGTTAGGTTAGGTTAGGTTAGGTTAGGTTAGGTTAGGTTAGGTTAGGTTAGGTTAGGTTAGGTTAGGTTAGGTTAGGTTAGGTTAGGTTAGGTTAGGTTAGGTTAGGTTAGGTTAGGTTAGGTTAGGTTAGGTTAGGTTAGGTTAGGTTAGGTTAGGTTAGGTTAGGTTAGGTTAGGTTAGGTTAGGTTAGGTTAGGTTAGGTTAGGTTAGGTTAGGTTAGGTTAGGTTAGGTTAGGTTAGGTTAGGTTAGGTTAGGTTAGGTTAGGTTAGGTTAGGTTAGGTTAGGTTAGGTTAGGTTAGGTTAGGTTAGGTTAGGTTAGGTTAGGTTAGGTTAGGTTAGGTTAGGTTAGGTTAGGTTAGGTTAGGTTAGGTTAGGTTAGGTTAGGTTAGGTTAGGTTAGGTTAGGTTAGGTTAGGTTAGGTTAGGTTAGGTTAGGTTAGGTTAGGTTAGGTTAGGTTAGGTTAGGTTAGGTTAGGTTAGGTTAGGTTAGGTTAGGTTAGGTTAGGTTAGGTTAGGTTAGGTTAGGTTAGGTTAGGTTAGGTTAGGTTAGGTTAGGTTAGGTTAGGTTAGGTTAGGTTAGGTTAGGTTAGGTTAGGTTAGGTTAGGTTAGGTTAGGTTAGGTTAGGTTAGGTTAGGTTAGGTTAGGTTAGGTTAGGTTAGGTTAGGTTAGGTTAGGTTAGGTTAGGTTAGGTTAGGTTAGGTTAGGTTAGGTTAGGTTAGGTTAGGTTAGGTTAGGTTAGGTTAGGTTAGGTTAGGTTAGGTTAGGTTAGGTTAGGTTAGGTTAGGTTAGGTTAGGTTAGGTTAGGTTAGGTTAGGTTAGGTTAGGTTAGGTTAGGTTAGGTTAGGTTAGGTTAGGTTAGGTTAGGTTAGGTTAGGTTAGGTTAGGTTAGGTTAGGTTAGGTTAGGTTAGGTTAGGTTAGGTTAGGTTAGGTTAGGTTAGGTTAGGTTAGGTTAGGTTAGGTTAGGTTAGGTTAGGTTAGGTTAGGTTAGGTTAGGTTAGGTTAGGTTAGGTTAGGTTAGGTTAGGTTAGGTTAGGTTAGGTTAGGTTAGGTTAGGTTAGGTTAGGTTAGGTTAGGTTAGGTTAGGTTAGGTTAGGTTAGGTTAGGTTAGGTTAGGTTAGGTTAGGTTAGGTTAGGTTAGGTTAGGTTAGGTTAGGTTAGGTTAGGTTAGGTTAGGTTAGGTTAGGTTAGGTTAGGTTAGGTTAGGTTAGGTTAGGTTAGGTTAGGTTAGGTTAGGTTAGGTTAGGTTAGGTTAGGTTAGGTTAGGTTAGGTTAGGTTAGGTTAGGTTAGGTTAGGTTAGGTTAGGTTAGGTTAGGTTAGGTTAGGTTAGGTTAGGTTAGGTTAGGTTAGGTTAGGTTAGGTTAGGTTAGGTTAGGTTAGGTTAGGTTAGGTTAGGTTAGGTTAGGTTAGGTTAGGTTAGGTTAGGTTAGGTTAGGTTAGGTTAGGTTAGGTTAGGTTAGGTTAGGTTAGGTTAGGTTAGGTTAGGTTAGGTTAGGTTAGGTTAGGTTAGGTTAGGTTAGGTTAGGTTAGGTTAGGTTAGGTTAGGTTAGGTTAGGTTAGGTTAGGTTAGGTTAGGTTAGGTTAGGTTAGGTTAGGTTAGGTTAGGTTAGGTTAGGTTAGGTTAGGTTAGGTTAGGTTAGGTTAGGTTAGGTTAGGTTAGGTTAGGTTAGGTTAGGTTAGGTTAGGTCAGGTTAGGTTAGGTTAGGTTAGGTTAGGTTAGGTTAGGTTAGGTTAGGTTAGGTTAGGTTAGGTTAGGTTAGGTTAGGTTAGGTTAGGTTAGGTTAGGTTAGGTTAGGTTAGGTTAGGTTAGGTTAGGTTAGGTTAGGTTAGGTTAGGTTAGGTTAGGTTAGGTTAGGTTAGGTTAGGTTAGGTTAGGTTAGGTTAGGTTAGGTTAGGTTAGGTTAGGTTAGGTTAGGTTAGGTTAGGTTAGGTTAGGTTAGGTTAGGTTAGGTTAGGTTAGGTTAGGTTAGGTTAGGTTAGGTTAGGTTAGGTTAGGTTAGGTTAGGTTAGGTTAGGTTAGGTTAGGTTAGGTTAGGTTAGGTTAGGTTAGGTTAGGTTAGGTTAGGTTAGGTTAGGTTAGGTTAGGTTAGGTTAGGTTAGGTTAGGTTAGGTTAGGTTAGGTTAGGTTAGGTTAGGTTAGGTTAGGTTAGGTTAGGTTAGGTTAGGTTAGGTTAGGTTAGGTTAGGTTAGGTTAGGTTAGGTTAGGTTAGGTTAGGTTAGGTTAGGTTAGGTTAGGTTAGGTTAGGTTAGGTTAGGTTAGGTTAGGTTAGGTTAGGTTAGGTTAGCTTAGGTTAGGTTAGGTTAGGTTAGGTTAGGTTAGGTTAGGTTAGGTTAGGTTAGGTTAGGTTAGGTTAGGTTAGGTTAGGTTAGGTTAGGTTAGGTTAGGTTAGGTTAGGTTAGGTTAGGTTAGGTTAGGTTAGGTTAGGTTAGGTTAGGTTAGGTTAGGTTAGGTTAGGTTAGGTTAGGTTAGGTTAGGTTAGGTTAGGTTAGGTTAGGTTAGGTTAGGTTAGGTTAGGTTAGGTTAGGTTAGGTTAGGTTAGGTTAGGTTAGGTTAGGTTAGGTTAGGTTAGGTTAGGTTAGGTTAGGTTAGGTTAGGTTAGGTTAGGTTAGGTTAGGTTAGGTTAGGCTAGGTTAGGTTAGGTTAGGTTAGGTTAGGTTAGGTTAGGTTAGGTTAGGTTAGGTTAGGTTAGGTTAGGTTAGGTTAGGTTAGGTTAGGTTAGGTTAGGTTAGGTTAGGTTAGGTTAGGTTAGGCTAGGTTAGGTTAGGTTAGGTTAGGTTAGGTTAGGTTAGGTTAGGTTAGGTTAGGTTAGGTTAGGTTAGGTTAGGTTAGGTTAGGTTAGGTTAGGTTAGGTTAGGTTAGGTTAGGTTAGGTTAGGTTAGGTTAGGTTAGGTTAGGTTAGGTTAGGCTAGGTTAGGTTAGGTTAGGTTAGGTTAGGTTAGGTTAGGTTAGGTTAGGTTAGGTTAGGTTAGGTTAGGTTAGGTTAGGTTAGGTTAGGTTAGGTTAGGTTAGGTTAGGTTAGGTTAGGTTAGGTTAGGTTAGGTTAGGTTAGGTTAGGTTAGGTTAGGTTAGGTTAGGTTAGGTTAGGTTAGGTTAGGTTAGGTTAGGTTAGGTTAGGTTAGGTTAGGTTAGGTTAGGTTAGGTTAGGTTAGGTTAGGTTAGGTTAGGTTAGGTTAGGTTAGGTTAGGTTAGGTTAGGTTAGGTTAGGTTAGGTTAGGTTAGGTTAGGTTAGGTTAGGTTAGGTTAGGTTAGGTTAGGTTAGGTTAGGTTAGGTTAGGTTAGGTTAGGTTAGGTTAGGTTAGGTTAGGTTAGGTTAGGTTAGGTTAGGTTAGGTTAGGTTAGGTTAGGTTAGGTTAGGTTAGGTTAGGTTAGGTTAGGTTAGGTTAGGTTAGGTTAGGTTAGGTTAGGTTAGGTTAGGTTAGGTTAGGTTAGGTTAGGTTAGGTTAGGTTAGGTTAGGTTAGGTTAGGTTAGGTTAGGTTAGGTTAGGTTAGGTTAGGTTAGGTTAGGTTAGGTTAGGTTAGGTTAGGTTAGGTTAGGTTAGGTTAGGTTAGGTTAGGTTAGGTTAGGTTAGGTTAGGTTAGGTTAGGTTAGGTTAGGTTAGGTTAGGTTAGGTTAGGTTAGGTTAGGTTAGGTTAGGTTAGGTTAGGTTAGGTTAGGTTAGGTTAGGTTAGGTTAGGTTAGGTTAGGTTAGGTTAGGTTAGGTTAGGTTAGGTTAGGTTAGGTTAGGTTAGGTTAGGTTAGGTTAGGTTAGGTTAGGTTAGGTTAGGTTAGGTTAGGTTAGGTTAGGTTAGGTTAGGTTAGGTTAGGTTAGGTTAGGTTAGGTTAGGTTAGGTTAGGTTAGGTTAGGTTAGGTTAGGTTAGGTTAGGTTAGGTTAGGTTAGGTTAGGTTAGGTTAGGTTAGGTTAGGTTAGGTTAGGTTAGGTTAGGTTAGGTTAGGTTAGGTTAGGTTAGGTTAGGTTAGGTTAGGTTAGGTTAGGTTAGGTTAGGTTAGGTTAGGTTAGGTTAGGTTAGGTTAGGTTAGGTTAGGTTAGGTTAGGTTAGGTTAGGTTAGGTTAGGTTAGGTTAGGTTAGGTTAGGTTAGGTTAGGTTAGGTTAGGTTAGGTTAGGTTAGGTTAGGTTAGGTTAGGTTAGGTTAGGTT
The DNA here is from genome assembly GCA_910589605.1 of Chrysoteuchia culmella. Classification (NCBI taxonomy): domain Eukaryota; kingdom Metazoa; phylum Arthropoda; class Insecta; order Lepidoptera; family Crambidae; genus Chrysoteuchia; species Chrysoteuchia culmella. The sequence continues at coordinate 11,917 of CAJUUR010000022.1, forward strand.
AGGTTAGGTTAGGTTAGGTTAGGTTAGGTTAGGTTAGGTTAGGTTAGGTTAGGTTAGGTTAGGTTAGGTTAGGTTAGGTTAGGTTAGGTTAGGTTAGGTTAGGTTAGGTTAGGTTAGGTTAGGTTAGGTTAGGTTAGGTTAGGTTAGGTTAGGTTAGGTTAGGTTAGGTTAGGTTAGGTTAGGTTAGGTTAGGTTAGGTTAGGTTAGGTTAGGTTAGGTTAGGTTAGGTTAGGTTAGGTTAGGTTAGGTTAGGTTAGGTTAGGTTAGGTTAGGTTAGGTTAGGTTAGGTTAGGTTAGGTTAGGTTAGGTTAGGTTAGGTTAGGTTAGGTTAGGTTAGGTTAGGTTAGGTTAGGTTAGGTTAGGTTAGGTTAGGTTAGGTTAGGTTAGGTTAGGTTAGGTTAGGTTAGGTTAGGTTAGGTTAGGTTAGGTTAGGTTAGGTTAGGTTAGGTTAGGTTAGGTTAGGTTAGGTTAGGTTAGGTTAGGTTAGGTTAGGTTAGGTTAGGTTAGGTTAGGTTAGGTTAGGTTAGGTTAGGTTAGGTTAGGTTAGGTTAGGTTAGGTTAGGTTAGGTTAGGTTAGGTTAGGTTAGGTTAGGTTAGGTTAGGTTAGGTTAGGTTAGGTTAGGTTAGGTTAGGTTAGGTTAGGTTAGGTTAGGTTAGGTTAGGTTAGGTTAGGTTAGGTTAGGTTAGGTTAGGTTAGGTTAGGTTAGGTTAGGTTAGGTTAGGTTAGGTTAGGTTAGGTTAGGTTAGGTTAGGTTAGGTTAGGTTAGGTTAGGTTAGGTTAGGTTAGGTTAGGTTAGGTTAGGTTAGGTTAGGTTAGGTTAGGTTAGGTTAGGTTAGGTTAGGTTAGGTTAGGTTAGGTTAGGTTAGGTTAGGTTAGGTTAGGTTAGGTTAGGTTAGGTTAGGTTAGGTTAGGTTAGGTTAGGTTAGGTTAGGTTAGGTTAGGTTAGGTTAGGTTAGGTTAGGTTAGGTTAGGTTAGGTTAGGTTAGGTTAGGTTAGGTTAGGTTAGGTTAGGTTAGGTTAGGTTAGGTTAGGTTAGGTTAGGTTAGGTTAGGTTAGGTTAGGTTAGGTTAGGTTAGGTTAGGTTAGGTTAGGTTAGGTTAGGTTAGGTTAGGTTAGGTTAGGTTAGGTTAGGTTAGGTTAGGTTAGGTTAGGTTAGGTTAGGTTAGGTTAGGTTAGGTTAGGTTAGGTTAGGTTAGGTTAGGTTAGGTTAGGTTAGGTTAGGTTAGGTTAGGTTAGGTTAGGTTAGGTTAGGTTAGGTTAGGTTAGGTTAGGTTAGGTTAGGTTAGGTTAGGTTAGGTTAGGTTAGGTTAGGTTAGGTTAGGTTAGGTTAGGTTAGGTTAGGTTAGGTTAGGTTAGGTTAGGTTAGGTTAGGTTAGGTTAGGTTAGGTTAGGTTAGGTTAGGTTAGGTTAGGTTAGGTTAGGTTAGGTTAGGTTAGGTTAGGTTAGGTTAGGTTAGGTTAGGTTAGGTTAGGTTAGGTTAGGTTAGGTTAGGTTAGGTTAGGTTAGGTTAGGTTAGGTTAGGTTAGGTTAGGTTAGGTTAGGTTAGGTTAGGTTAGGTTAGGTTAGGTTAGGTTAGGTTAGGTTAGGTTAGGTTAGGTTAGGTTAGGTTAGGTTAGGTTAGGTTAGGTTAGGTTAGGTTAGGTTAGGTTAGGTTAGGTTAGGTTAGGTTAGGTTAGGTTAGGTTAGGTTAGGTTAGGTTAGGTTAGGTTAGGTTAGGTTAGGTTAGGTTAGGTTAGGTTAGGTTAGGTTAGGTTAGGTTAGGTTAGGTTAGGTTAGGTTAGGTTAGGTTAGGTTAGGTTAGGTTAGGTTAGGTTAGGTTAGGTTAGGTTAGGTTAGGTTAGGTTAGGTTAGGTTAGGTTAGGTTAGGTTAGGTTAGGTTAGGTTAGGTTAGGTTAGGTTAGGTTAGGTTAGGTTAGGTTAGGTTAGGTTAGGTTAGGTTAGGTTAGGTTAGGTTAGGTTAGGTTAGGTTAGGTTAGGTTAGGTTAGGTTAGGTTAGGTTAGGTTAGGTTAGGTTAGGTTAGGTTAGGTTAGGTTAGGTTAGGTTAGGTTAGGTTAGGTTAGGTTAGGTTAGGTTAGGTTAGGTTAGGTTAGGTTAGGTTAGGTTAGGTTAGGTTAGGTTAGGTTAGGTTAGGTTAGGTTAGGTTAGGTTAGGTTAGGTTAGGTTAGGTTAGGTTAGGTTAGGTTAGGTTAGGTTAGGTTAGGTTAGGTTAGGTTAGGTTAGGTTAGGTTAGGTTAGGTTAGGTTAGGTTAGGTTAGGTTAGGTTAGGTTAGGTTAGGTTAGGTTAGGTTAGGTTAGGTTAGGTTAGGTTAGGTTAGGTTAGGTTAGGTTAGGTTAGGTTAGGTTAGGTTAGGTTAGGCTAGGTTAGGTTAGGTTAGGTTAGGTTAGGTTAGGTTAGGTTAGGTTAGGTTAGGTTAGGTTAGGTTAGGTTAGGTTAGGTTAGGTTAGGTTAGGTTAGGTTAGGTTAGGTTAGGTTAGGTTAGGTTAGGTTAGGTTAGGTTAGGTTAGGTTAGGTTAGGTTAGGTTAGGTTAGGTTAGGTTAGGTTAGGTTAGGTTAGGTTAGGTTAGGTTAGGTTAGGTTAGGTTAGGTTAGGTTAGGTTAGGTTAGGTTAGGTTAGGTTAGGTTAGGTTAGGTTAGGTTAGGTTAGGTTAGGTTAGGTTAGGTTAGGTTAGGTTAGGTTAGGTTAGGTTAGGTTAGGTTAGGTTAGGTTAGGTTAGGTTAGGTTAGGTTAGGTTAGGTTAGGTTAGGTTAGGTTAGGTTAGGTTAGGTTAGGTTAGGTTAGGTTAGGTTAGGTTAGGTTAGGTTAGGTTAGGTTAGGTTAGGTTAGGTTAGGTTAGGTTAGGTTAGGTTAGGTTAGGTTAGGTTAGGTTAGGTTAGGTTAGGTTAGGTTAGGTTAGGTTAGGTTAGGTTAGGTTAGGTTAGGTTAGGTTAGGTTAGGTTAGGTTAGGTTAGGTTAGGTTAGGTTAGGTTAGGTTAGGTTAGGTTAGGTTAGGTTAGGTTAGGTTAGGTTAGGTTAGGTTAGGTTAGGTTAGGTTAGGTTAGGTTAGGTTAGGTTAGGTTAGGTTAGGTTAGGTTAGGTTAGGT
>CAJUUR010000023.1:0-18169 GCA_910589605.1 Chrysoteuchia culmella
TCTTTATTTTCTATAATTTTATTTAATAATTTTATAGGACTATTTCCATATATTTTTACAAGAACAAGACACTTAACATTAACTTTAACATTAGCTTTACCTCTTTGATTAACTTTTATATTATTTGGATGAATTAATAATTCACAACATATATTTACTCATTTAGTTCCACAAGGAACTCCTTCAATTCTTATACCCTTTATAGTATGTATTGAAACTATTAGAAATATTATTCGTCCAGGAACATTAGCTGTTCGATTAACTGCAAATATAATTGCAGGACATTTACTAATAACCCTTCTAGGAAATACAGGTCCTTCTTTATCAAGAATTTTAGTAAGAATATTAATTATTACTCAAATTGCTTTATTAACATTAGAGTCATCTGTTGCTATTATTCAATCTTATGTTTTTGCTATTCTTACAGCTTTATATTCTAGTGAAGTAAATTAATGTCAACTCATTCAAATCATCCATTCCATTTAGTAGATTACAGTCCTTGACCTTTAACAGCTTCAATTGGTGTAATAACCTCTGTATCAGGATTAGTAAAATGATTTCATCAATATGATAGTTCTTTATTTTTATTAGGAAATTTTATTACTATTATAACTGTATATCAATGATGACGAGACATTTCACGTGAAAGAACCTTTCAAGGTCTTCACACTTTAATAGTAACTACAGGCTTACGATGAGGTATAATTTTATTTATTCTATCAGAAATTTTATTTTTTTTATCATTTTTTTGAGCATTTTTTCATAGAAGACTTTCACCTTCTATTGAATTAGGAACTAATTGACCTCCACAAGGAATTAGAACTTTTAATGCATTTCAAATTCCATTATTAAATACAGTAATCTTATTAACTTCAGGAATTACTGTAACTTGAGCACATCATAGACTAATAGAAAAAAATCATTCACAAGCAACTCAAAGATTATTTTTTACCATTTTATTAGGAATTTATTTTACTATTCTACAAGCTTATGAATATATAGAAGCACCATTTACAATTGCTGACTCAGTCTATGGCTCTACTTTTTTTATAGCAACAGGATTTCATGGAATTCATGTTTTAATTGGAACAACATTTTTATTTATCTGTTTAATTCGACATTTAAACAATCATTTTTCAAATAATCACCACTTCGGATTTGAAGCAGCTGCTTGATATTGACATTTTGTTGATATTGTATGACTTTTTCTTTATATTTCAATTTACTGATGAGGAGGTTAATTAATTATTTATATAATATAAAAAGTATATATGACTTCCAATCATAAAGTCTATTATTAATAGTATAAATAATTTTATCAATTTTAACAATTACAATAATTATTTTATTTTTATCAACTATTATTATACTATTAGCTTCTATTATCTCAAAAAAAACTTTAATTGATCGAGAAAAAACTTCACCTTTTGAATGTGGATTTGATCCAAAATCCTCATCTCGTCTTCCATTTTCTCTTCGATTTTTTCTAATTACAATTATTTTTTTAATTTTTGATGTAGAAATTGCATTAATTTTACCAATTATTTTAATTATAAAATTTTCAAACTTAATAATTTGAACAATTACTTCGCTTATTTTTATTTTAATTTTATTATTAGGCCTATATCATGAATGAAATCAAGGAATATTAAATTGATCTAATTAAAACAGGGTTATAGTTAATTATAACATTTGATTTGCATTCAAAAAGTATTGATTTATTCAATTTACCTTGAATATGAAGCGATTTATTGCAATTAGTTTCGACCTAATCTTAGGTAACTTACCCTTATTCTTTAATTGAAACCAAAAAGAGGTATATCATTGTTAATGATAAAATTGAGATTAATCTCCAATTAAAGAAGTATGATGTTCAAAAAAAAGCTGCTAACTTTTTATTTTAATGGTTAAATCCCATTTATACTTCTAATTTATATAGTTTAATAAAAACATTACATTTTCATTGTAAAATTAAAATTTTTTTTTATAAATTACTAAAATAAATTCACTATATTCAAAGATTAATTAATCTCCCTAACATCTTCAATGTTATACTCTATTTATAAGCTATTTGAATAAATATACATAAATATATATAAAATAATAATTCAAAAAATAAATCTTAATAAATAAATTTTTAAATTATTATTTTGTAATATTTGATTTAACTGAGAACTTTTAATTAAATTATAATAAAGAAATTGACCCCCAAAATATTCTGATCAACCTTGATCAAAAGATTTTAATAAATTTTGACCAATTTTTAAAGGATATTTAATTAAACCATAAGTTGAAATATAAGGTATAAATCATATACATCCTAAAAAATATGTTATTGAATAATAATTTAAAGATTTATTTATAAAAAATAATGAAATATTAGAAATTAAATAACCTCTTAATCCACCTATAAAACAAACAAATAAAGTTAATAACTTTAAATATAAAGGAAGCACAATAAATATGGGAGTAGGAAAAATTAATCATCTCAATAAACTCCCTCCAAAAATTCTTAAGATCAATAAAACAATTATTCCCTTTAATATTACTCAACCTTCATCATTTAATAAATTAATAGAAAAAAAATTTACATTTATTGTTATTCTATAATATACTAATCGAAAAGAATAACAAACTGTTAACCCAGTAGAAAAAAAAAATAAAATAAATGAAAATATATTTATATAAGAAAAAGAAACTATTTCTAAAATTAAATCTTTAGAATAAAATCCTGATAAAAAAGGTATTCCACATAAAGCTAAATTAGCTACATTTAAACAAGAAACTGTTAATGGTATTAATAATCTCAATCTTCCCATTAAACGAATATCTTGATTATTATTTATATTATGAATAATAGCTCCAGCACATATAAATAATAATGCTTTAAATAAAGCATGAGTTAACAAATGAAAAAATGCCAATTTATAATAACCTAATGACAAAATTCTTATTATTAACCCTAACTGTCTTAAAGTAGACAAAGCAATAATTTTTTTTAAATCAAATTCATAATTTGCCCCTAATCCTGATATAAATATAGTTAAACCAGATAATAATAATAATAAATTTCCTATTCAAGATATTCTTAATAAAATATTAAATCGAATTAATAAATAAACTCCAGCAGTTACTAATGTAGATGAATGAACTAAAGCTGAAACAGGAGTAGGTGCAGCCATAGCTGCAGGTAATCAAGAAGAAAATGGAATCTGAGCTCTCTTAGTTATAGCTGCTACTATTACTAATAACCCTACTAATATTATTTCATTAAAATTATATATAAATTCTAAATAAAAAATATAATTTCAACTTCCATAATTTAATATTCAAGCAATAGCTATCAATAATGCTACATCACCAATTCGATTTGATAATGCTGTCAACATTCCAGCATTATAAGATTTAACATTTTGAAAATAAATTACTAAACAATAAGAAATAAGTCCTAATCCATCTCAACCTAACAAAATTCTAATTAAATTAGGTCTAATAATTAACATTATTATAGAAAAAACAAATATTAAAACTAATATAATAAATCGATTAATGTTATAATCTATTTCTATATATTCTTTTCTATAATAAATTACTATAGAAGAAATCATTAAAACAAAAGATATAAAAATTAAACTTATTCAATCAAACAATAAAGTTATTACAATACTTATTGAATTTATAGAAATTATTTCTCATTCAATTAATAATCTAAAATCAAAAATAATTAAATAAATTCTTAAAAAAAATAATAAAATTCTTATAAAAAATAAAAACAAAAAACTAATAATACAAATAGAAATATATTTCATGATTTAAAAAGAAATATTTCTTATCTTTGACACCACAAATCAATATTTTTTTAAACTATTTAAATATAATCATAAAAAACATAATTCTCTTTTCATAATCAACAAATTTAAAGGAAATCAATGCAATAATAAAAGTAAAAATTCACGAATTATTCCCATTCTAAATGAATAAACCCCAGAAAAAATTTTTCCATGTTGACTATAAGAATACAAATATAAAGTATATGCAGCTCTTAAAAAAGATAATAAAGATAATATTAACATTGAAAGTCAAGATCATCTAATAATTGAATTAATTAAAGTAATTTCTCCTAATAAATTTAAAGTAGGAGGAGCAGCTATATTAGCTGCTCTTAATAAAAATCATCATAATGTCATTGAAGGTATAAAATTTAATAAACCTTTATTAATTAATATTCTACGACTTCCTAACCGTTCATAACAAATATTTGCTAAACAAAATAAACCAGATGAACATAAACCATGACCAATTATTAAAGTATATGAACCACAAAATCCTATATATGTTAAAGTTATTAATCCAGATAAAACAATTCCTATATGTGCTACAGAAGAATAAGCAATTAAAGCCTTCAAATCTGTTTGTCGTAAACAAATTATTCTAACTAATACTCCTCCAACTAATCTAATTCTAATTCATAAAAAATTAAATTTTAAACCTATTAATTGTAAAAAAGAAAATACACGTAATAATCCATAACCTCCTAATTTTAATATAATACCAGCTAAAATCATAGAACCAGAAACAGGAGCTTCAACATGAGCTTTAGGCAATCATAAATGTAATAAAAACATAGGTATTTTAACTAAAAAAGCTATCACTATTGAAAAATAAATTATTTCATAATTAAATATATATATACCTAATAAATAAAAATTTATAGTTTTACTAATTTTATATAAATAAAAAATCCCAATTAATATAGGCAACGAAACTAATAATGTATAAAATAATAAATAAATTCCTGCTTTTAATCGTTCAGGTTGATAACCTCATCCTAAAATTAAAAATAAAGTAGGAATTAATCTTCTTTCAAAAAATAAATAAAATATAAATAATCTCATTCTTCTAAAAGTTAATACTAATAATAATAACAATAAAACAATATTCAATAAAAATATTTTAATATAATTATTAAATTTATAAATAGACTCACTTGCTATTAATATTAAAGATACAATTCAAAAACTTAATAAAATTAATCCATAAGAAATTATATCACATCCAAATAAATAAGAAATACTTATAAAATAATTTCTATATATATTCATAAAAATAACAAAAAATGTTAATAAAAATATAAAATTTTGAACCATTCAATATACATTATTCATAAAACATAATGGAAATAAAAATAAAATTATAAAAATAATTTTTAACATTGCAAAACACTTAAACTTTGAAAATAATCATTTCCATAAGTACGAATTATTGAAACTAAAATAGATAATCCTAATGTCCCTTCACAAACACTAAATGTTAAAAATAACATACTAAAATAACTCTCATAATTTATTATATTTAAATAAATAAATATAATTAAAAATAAACTTAAAACAATATACTCTAATCTTAATAATATTGATAATAAATGTTTTCGATTTAAAACAAAACTCAAAATTCCTATAAAAAATAAAATTCTTGGTATTATTCAATTTATAATTATTATCATTAGTTTTAATAGTTTAATAAAAACATTGGTCTTGTAAATCAAAAATAAGATTAAATCTTTTAAAACTTCAAGAAAAAAGAAATTCTTTATCATTAATTCCCAAAATTAATATTTTAATTAAACTATTTCTTGAGTATTATTCAATGAACTATTTTATCTCTAATAATAATTTTTAATTTCATTTTTATAAACATAAAACATCCATTAGCAATAGGATTAATCTTACTTATTCAAACTTCATTAGTATGTTTATCATCTGGACTAATTTATAAAAGATTTTGATTTTCTTACATTTTATTTTTAGTATTTTTAGGAGGAATACTTGTGTTATTTATTTATATAACATCATTAGCCTCAAATGAAATATTTTCATTTTCAATTAAATTATTATTAATTTCATTAATTATTTTATTAATTATAATAATATTTATATATTATTTTAAAAATAATCTTTTAATAAATTATAAAAATTTAGAAATAAATTCAATTAAATTAAATAATTTTATTATAGAAAATTCTTTATCTTTAAATAAATTATATAATTATCCAACTAATTTACTAACAATTTTAATAATAAATTATTTATTAATTACACTAATTGTAATTGTAAAAATTACTAATCTATTTAAAGGTCCATTACGATCTATATTTAACTAATGAATAAACCCTTACGAACTAAACATACAATTTTACAAATTATTAATAGATCATTAGTAGATTTACCAGCTCCAAGTAACATTTCATCTTGATGAAATTTTGGATCTCTATTATTTTTATGCCTAATAATTCAAATTATTACCGGATTATTTTTAGCTATACATTATACAGCAGATATTAATTTAGCATTTAACAGTATTAATCACATTTGTCGAGATGTTAATTATGGTTGATTATTACGAACACTACATGCTAATGGAGCATCATTTTTTTTTATTTGCATTTATTTACATGTAGGACGTGGAATATATTATAATTCTTACTTATTTAATTCGACATGAATAATTGGAGTAATTATTTTATTTTTAGTAATAGGAACTGCTTTTATAGGATATGTTTTACCATGAGGACAAATATCATTTTGAGGAGCTACAGTTATTACTAATTTACTCTCAGCAATTCCATATTTAGGAATTGACTTAGTTCAATGAGTATGAGGAGGATTTGCTGTAGATAATGCAACATTAACACGATTCTTCACATTTCATTTCATCTTACCATTTATTGTACTAGCAACTACAATAATTCACATTTTATTTCTCCATGAAACTGGTTCAAATAATCCAATTGGTTTAAATTCTAATATTGATAAAATTCCTTTTCATCCTTATTTTACTTTTAAAGATATTGTAGGATTTATTATCATATTAATATTAATTATTTTATTAGTAATAATTAATCCTTATATATTAGGAGACCCTGATAATTTTATTCCAGCTAACCCTCTTGTTACACCAATTCATATTCAACCAGAATGATATTTTTTATTTGCATATGCAATTTTACGATCAATTCCCAATAAATTAGGAGGAGTAATTGCATTAATTTTATCTATTGCAATTTTAATAATTCTTCCATTTTATCATTTAAGAAAATTTCGAGGAATTCAATTCTATCCAATTAATCAAATTTTATTTTGAATAATAGTAACAACAATTATTCTTTTAACATGAATTGGAGCACGACCAGTAGAAAATCCTTATATCTTAATTGGACAAATTTTAACTGTTATTTATTTTTCCTATTATTTATTAAATCCCTTAATTACTAAATGATGAGATAATTTATTAAATTAAGTTAATGAGCTTGAACAAAGCATATGTTTTGAAAACATAAGATAGAAATTAAATTTTCTATTAACTTTACTAAAATAAATTAACTAAATAAATATTATTAAAAAAATCTTAAATCCAATAAAAAATATTAAATAATTTAATGAAAAAGGTAAAAAACTCTTTCAAGCTAAATATATTAATTTATCATAACGAAACCGAGGTAAAGTTCCACGAACTCAAATAAATATAAAAGAAATAAACATTAATTTAATGTAAAATAATAAAGAAAAAACATCTCTTCCCATAAATATTACACAAAAAAATATTCTTATAAATAAAATTCTTGCATACTCAGCTAAAAAAATCAAAGCAAATCCTCCTCTTCTATATTCAACATTAAATCCAGAAACTAATTCAGACTCTCCTTCAGCAAAATCAAAAGGAGTACGATTAGTTTCTGCTAAAGAAATTCTAAATCATACAAAACTTATAGGAAATAAAATAAACAAAAATCAAATAAATAATTGATATTTATAAAATATTAATATATTATAACTTTCAATTAAAAAAATAAAACTTAATAAAATTAAAGCTATACTAACTTCATAAGAAATAGTTTGAGCAACAGCCCGTAAACCTCCTAATAAAGCATAATTAGAATTAGAAGATCAACCAGCAATTATAACAGTATAAACGCCCAAACTTGTACAACAAAGAAAAAATAATAATCCTAAATTAAAAGAAAATAATTTTATAAATATTGGTATACACATTCAAACTAACAAAGATACAAATAATGAAAAAATAGGAGAAAAATAATAAGAAATATAATTAGATAACAAAGGATAAGTTTGTTCTTTAGTAAATAATTTAATTGCATCACAAAAAGGTTGAGGAATTCCTAAAATTCCTACTTTATTAGGACCTTTACGAATCTGAATATATCCTAAAACCTTTCGTTCTAAAAGAGTTAAAAAAGCAACTCTAATTAAAACAAAAATAATTAATAATAATCTACCAATAATAAATAAAAAATTTTCTATTAAAATCAAGTACTATTTGTAATTTTATTACATACATAAATTCTAAATTTATTACACTAATCTGCCAAAATAGTAAATTAATTATATTCATTTTTAAAAATAATAATTTATTAAATATTAAATCCTTTCGTACTATAATATTTTAATTAATTAAAGATAGAAACCAACCTGGCTTACACCGGTCTGAACTCAGATCATGTAAGAATTTAAAAGTCGAACAGACTTAAAATTTAAACAACTACACCTAAACTTATCTCTTAATCCAACATCGAGGTCACAATCTTTTTTATCGATAAGAACTCTCTAAAAAAATTATGCTGTTATCCCTAAAGTAACTTAATTTTTTAATCAATAATAATGGATCAATTATTCATAAATTAATGTTTATTTATAAATTAAAAGTTTATTAAATTTTAATATCACCCCAATAAAATATATTAAATAATTAAAATAAATAAAATCAAAATATTAATAATTAATATAAATATAAAGATTTATAGGGTCTTCTCGTCTTTTAAATAAATTTTAGCTTTTTTACTAAAAAATAAAATTTTATTAAAAATTTATATGAAACAGTTAATATTTCGTCCAACCATTCATTCCAGCCTTCAATTAAAAGACTAATGATTATGCTACCTTTGCACAGTTAATATACTGCGGCCATTTAAAAAAAAAATCAGTGGGCAGGTTAAACTTTTCAAAAAATTTCAAAAAGACATGTTTTTGTTAAACAGGCGAATATTAAATTTGCCGAATTCTTTAAATAAACTTTTCATTAACAATTATTTAACAAATAAATATACTAATTTTATCATTATTTCTTTATTTTTATAATTAAAATAAATTCTTTAATAAAAAATTAAAATTAAATAAATAATAATTTTTACAAAATAATTTATAACAAATTTATTAATAATAACTAATTCTAAATTTATATTTATTATAATTATTTAATAATTTTTAAAAATTTATTTTACAGCTTATCCCACAAAATATTTGAATAAAACAATCATTTAATTAATATAATTAATTAAATAATATAAAATTCATAAATTAAATTTATTTCTTAAAGAACTAGATACCTTTAAAAACGAATAACATTTCATTTCAAATATATTATTAAAAATAATTTTATTACATTAACTTTTATAATATATTAACTCTTTTAAAATCGAGAAAATTAAAATTCATAAATTTTATTTAATAAACCCTGATACACAAGATACAATAAATTAAATTTTCTTTTTTAATAAAAATTTTTCAAATTATTTCAATTTTCTTTCACAATACTATTAAACTATAATTAATTTTATTTTTTCTTTAAAAAATACTTAAACAATTTCAATTTATAATTATTTTTAATAAATTATAAAAAAAAAACTAAAAATAATAAATAAAATTAAATCAATTTATATTGATTTGCACAAAAATCTTTTCAATGTAAATGAAATACTTTACTTAAAAGCTTTAAATTGCATTCCAGATACACTTTCCAGTACATCTACTATGTTACGACTTATCTTATCTTAATAATAAGAGCGACGGGCGATGTGTGCATATTTTAGAGTTAAAATCAAATTATTAATCTATATAATTTTACTTTCAAATCCAATTTCAATAAACATTTAAAATTTAAATTCATATAAATAATTTTATTGTAACCCATTTTTACTTAAATATAAGCTACACCTTGATCTGATATATTTTCCTATAAAAAATTAAGAAAATTAACAATTCTAATAAAATATTCTAATAACAACGGTATATAAACTGATAACAAATTTAAGTAAGGTCCATCGTGGATTATCGATTATAAAACAGGTTCCTCTGAATAAATTAAAATACCGCCAAATTTTTTAAGTTTCAAGACCATAACTATTACTACCTAAGTTATAAATTTACATTTTTAATAATAGGGTATCTAATCCTAGTTTTTAATAAAAATTTTCAAGATTCAATTAATTAACTTTTAAAATAAAATAAAATAAAATTTCACTTAATAAATTATTATAAAATTAAAAAAAAAAAATTTAACTTTAACTAAAAAAAAATTTATTTACATCATTTGTATAACCGCGATTGCTGGCACAAATTTTATCAATATTCTATAATATTACTATTTCTAAATTTCTTTAATTAATAATATTAATTATTGCGAATAAAAATAAATCACTTATTATTTAAATAAATAAAAATTCACACAAAAATTTACATATAAATTAAATTAACAATAAATTTATAAACTAAAATAAAACTTTTTAAATATTAAACAAATATTATAAAGAAAATTAATTATTTTAAATAAATTAAATTTAATAATTAAAATTAATTAAAATATAAATAAATTAAATATAAATAAATTAAATATAAATAAATTAAATATAAATAAATTAAATATATATATATATATATATAAAAAAAACAATTTAAACATATATTTAATATTTTTATAAATTTAATTAAATTTAATAACATTTAAATAATAAAAATTTGGTAATTCCTTCAATAAAACTAATTTTTATAATTATTTATAATAAAAATTCTTAAAAAATTCAATATAAATAATTTAAACAATTTTTTTTAAAATCTATTAAGTTCAATAACATTAAAATAATAAAATTTTAGTAATTTCTCCAATAAAAATTTTTTTTAATTATTTACATTAATAAAATATCCCCAAAAATTTAATTAATATAAATAATTTTTTAAAAATTGATTCAAATTTTAAACTAAATAATTTTTTTTTTAAAAAATTAATGAAATTATTTATATTAATAAAATTATCCCCTCAAAATTTTATAATAAAAATAATTTCAATAAAATTTTTATTAAAATTTTAAATATTTACATATATACCATATTAAATATAAAAACTTAATTTTTAATTTAAATAAATTAATTTCTTTTTAATTTTTTAAAATAAAATTTAAATAATAATTTAAAAAATAAAACTTTTTATTCTTAATTTTAAATAAATTTTAAAAATTTCATATTAAATTTAATAATATTTAAATAATAAAAATTTAGTAATTATAGCTAAAAAAATAAATAGATTTTCATTCAACCCCTTTTTTTCAATAAATTTTAACCTATAATATTGTAAAAAATCCCAATTTTTTTTTTTTTTTTTTTTTTTGAAATTTAACATTGGTTAAAGTCATTCAATCGTGTTTTTCAAAAAATGACATTATTTTTTAAAATTTAAAAAATTTATTGATAATTTATCTTTCAAGAAATTTAAATTTTCATTTTTTTCATAATTATGCAAAAATTCTAATTTTTTAGCATTTTTTAGCAAAATTAATAAAATTTTTAAATTTTATTGGTTAAAAAATGAGTCAAATTATTTATAAAAATTCATTTAAAAATTTGGTAATTCCTTCAATAAAACTAATTTTTATAATTATTTATAATAAAAATTCTTAAAAAATTCAATATAAATAATTTAAACAATTTTTTTTAAAATCTATTAAGTTCAATAACATTAAAATAATAAAATTTTAGTAATTTCTCCAATAAAAATTTTTTTTAATTATTTACATTAATAAAATATCCCCAAAAATTTAATTAATATAAATAATTTTTTAAAAATTGATTCAAATTTTAAACTAAATAATTTTTTTTTTAAAAAATTAATGAAATTATTTATATTAATAAAATTATCCCCTCAAAATTTTATAATAAAAATAATTTCAATAAAATTTTTATTAAAATTTTAAATATTTATATATACCATATTAAATATAAAAACTTAATTTTTAATTTAAATAAATTAATTTCTTTTTAATTTTTTAAAATAAAATTTAAATAATAATTTAAAAAATAAAACTTTTTATTCTTAATTTTAAATAAATTTTAAAAATTTCATATTAAATTTAATAATATTTAAATAATAAAAATTTAGTAATTATAGCTAAAAAAATAAATAGATTTTCATTCAACCCCTTTTTTTCAATAAATTTTAACCTATAATATTGTAAAAAATCCCAAATTTTTTTTTTTTTTTTTTTTTGAAATTTAACATTGGTTAAAGTCATTCAATCGTGTTTTTCAAAAAATGACATTATTTTTTAAAATTTAAAAAATTTATTGATAATTTATCTTTCAAGAAATTTAAATTTTCATTTTTTTCATAATTATGCAAAAATTCTAATTTTTTAGCATTTTTTAGCAAAATTAATAAAATTTTTAAATTTTATTGGTTAAAAAATGAGTCAAATTATTTATAAAAATTCATTTAAAAATTTGATAATTCCTTCAATAAAACTAATTTTTATAATTATTTATAGTAAAAATTCTTAAAAAATTCAATATAAATAATTTAAACAATTTTTTTTAAAATCTATTAAGTTCAATAACATTAAAATAATAAAATTTTAGTAATTTCTCCAATAAAAATTTTTTTTAATTATTTACATTAATAAAATATCCCCAAAAATTTAATTAATATAAATAATTTTTTAAAAATTGATTCAAATTTTAAACTAAATAATTTTTTTTTTAAAAAATTAATGAAATTATTTATATTAATAAAATTATCCCCTCAAAATTTTATAATAAAAATAATTTCAATAAAATTTTTATTAAAATTTTAAATATTTACATATATACCATATTAAATATAAAAACTTAATTTTTAATTTAAATAAATTAATTTCTTTTTAATTTTTTAAAATAAAATTTAAATAATAATTTAAAAAATAAAACTTTTTATTCTTAATTTTAAATAAATTTTAAAAATTTCATATTAAATTTAATAATATTTAAATAATAAAAATTTAGTAATTATAGCTAAAAAAATAAATAGATTTTCATTCAACCCCTTTTTTTCAATAAATTTTAACCTATAATATTGTAAAAAATCCCAATTTTTTTTTTTTTTTTTTTTTTTGAAATTTAACATTGGTTAAAGTCATTCAATCGTGTTTTTCAAAAAATGACATTATTTTTTAAAATTTAAAAAATTTATTGATAATTTATCTTTCAAGAAATTTAAATTTTCATTTTTTTCATAATTATGCAAAAATTCTAATTTTTTAGCATTTTTTAGCAAAATTAATAAAATTTTTAAATTTTATTGGTTAAAAAATGAGTCAAATTATTTATAAAAATTCATTTAAAAATTATGTACCTCTAATTTCCTTTCTAAAATATAAAAAAATTTATTTTTAATACATAACTAAGTTAGATTAATAGATATCTATTAATATATAAATATTTAATTAATTAATATATATCTATTAATTTATATCTAAAAAAAATTTCAAATCCAATGAAGGCTATCCTTTATTAAACTATTCTATATTGTTCTTCATCTATATAGCTTCTATAAATAATGGCATCATAATTACTTTTAACATCAAATAATATACAGCTATCTTATAATTTTATATAAATTATTTAATAATTATTAATTTTATAACTCTAATACATGATTTAATAATTAGTAAATTATGTAAATTAATATATATAAATGTATATATATATATATATGCAATTTTTAATTATTAAATAATAATTTCAATTGAATCTATAATTTAAATACTAAATTAAATTATTTAAATAAAAAATATAAATCTTTATAAAAAAATTTAAATCAAAAAAAAAATACTATAAAAAAAAAAAAAAAAAAAAAAAACTGATGAATTGCCTGACTAAAGGATTACCTTGATAGGGTAAATTATGTAACTATTTTTACATTCATTATATTCAATAGAATTAAACTATTTCTAAAAGTATCAAAAACTTTTGTGCATCATACACTAAAATATAAAAAGATAAGCTAAAAAAGCTACTGGGCTCATACCCCATTTATAAAGGTTTTAATCCTTTTCTTTTTAATTTTAAATAATTCATCAAAAATATTATTTCTAAATATTTTAGTATTAGGAACTTTAATTTCCATTTCTGCAAATTCATGATTAAGAGCTTGGATAGGTCTTGAAATTAATTTATTAGCTTTTATCCCCCTAATAAAAGATAATAAATTAATATCAACAGAATCTTCATTAAAATATTTTTTAACACAAGCATTAGCATCATCAATTTTATTATTTGCAGTAATTTTATTTTTAATAAACTTAAATATAAATTACAATCTAATAGAAATAATTGTTTTTTCTTCATTATTATTAAAAATAGGAGCTGCACCTTTTCATTTTTGATTCCCAAGAGTAATAGAAGGATTATCTTGAATGAATATTTTAATTTTAATTACTTGACAAAAAATTGCCCCTATATTATTAATTTCTTATATTATTTTTAAATCAATAATTATAATTAGAATCATTTGTTCAAGTATTATTGGAGCTTTAGGAGGTTTAAATCAAACTTCTCTACGAAAATTAATAGCTTACTCCTCAATTAATCATTTAAGATGAATATTAATTACATTATTAAATAATAATATGTTATGAATCATATATTTTTTATTTTATTCATTTTTATCATTATCAATAATTTTTATATTTAATATATTTAAAATTTCTCATATAAATCAATTATTTTCGTTATTTTTTCATTCAAAAATAATAAAATTTTTTTTATTTTTTAATTTATTATCTTTAGGAGGACTACCTCCATTTTTAGGATTTTTTCCCAAATGAATAGTAATTCAATCTTTAACGATTAATAATCAATTATTTTTATTATTAATTATAATTTTAATGACATTAATTACATTATACTTTTACTTACGATTATGTTACAGATCTTTCATATTAAATTATTACGAAAATTTATGAATAAATAATTCCATATATAATTTTATAAATATAAAAATTTTTTTAATTTTATCATTTTTTTCTTCATTTGGATTATTCTTAATTTCTACTATATATTTTTATATTTAAAGGCTTTAAGTTAAAAAAACTAATAGCCTTCAAAGCTATAAATATTAGTTAAAAATCTTTTAAGCCTTAGTAAAAAATTTACTCCTTTAGAATTGCAGTCTAATATCATTATTGACTATAAAGCTTATTGATTAAAGAGAATAACTCTCATAAATAAATTTACAATCTATTGCCTAATTTTCAGCCATTTAATCGCAACAATGATTATTTTCTACTAACCATAAAGATATTGGAACTTTATATTTTATTTTCGGAGCTTGAGCTGGAATAGTAGGAACTTCATTAAGAATTTTAATTCGAACAGAATTAGGACATCCTGGAGCATTAATTGGTGATGACCAAATTTATAACGTTATTGTTACAGCTCATGCTTTTATTATAATTTTTTTTATAGTTATACCAATTATAATTGGAGGATTCGGAAATTGATTAGTCCCTTTAATATTAGGAGCCCCAGATATAGCCTTTCCTCGAATAAATAATATAAGATTCTGACTTTTACCTCCTGCTTTAACACTTCTCCTAATGAGCAGTATAGTTGACAATGGAGCTGGAACAGGATGAACTGTTTATCCTCCTTTGTCAGCTAATATCGCCCATGGAGGAGCTTCTGTTGATTTAGCAATTTTTTCATTACATTTAGCAGGAATCTCTTCCATTTTAGGAGCTGTAAATTTTATTACTACAGTAATTAATATACGAGCAATAGGAATTACATTCGATCGTATACCTTTATTTGTTTGATCCGTAGCAATTACAGCTTTATTACTTCTTTTATCTTTACCTGTATTAGCAGGAGCTATTACTATATTATTAACAGATCGAAACTTCAATACTTCATTTTTTGATCCTGCTGGAGGAGGAGATCCAATTCTTTACCAACATTTATTTTGATTTTTTGGTCATCCAGAAGTTTATATTTTAATTTTACCTGGGTTTGGAATAATTTCTCATATTATTAGTCAAGAATCAGGAAAAAAAGAAACTTTTGGATCTTTAGGAATAATTTACGCAATATTAACTATTGGTTTATTAGGATTTATTGTTTGAGCACATCATATATTTACTGTAGGAATAGATGTAGATACTCGAGCTTACTTTACATCAGCTACTATAATTATTGCTGTACCTACAGGAATTAAAATTTTTAGATGAATAGCAACTTTATATGGTACACAATTAAATTATTCACCTTCCATTTTATGAGCACTAGGATTTGTATTTTTATTTACAGTAGGAGGATTAACAGGAGTAGTTTTAGCTAATTCATCTATTGACATTATTTTACATGATACATATTATGTAGTAGCTCATTTTCATTACGTATTATCAATAGGAGCTGTATTTGCTATTATAGCAGGATTTGTTCATTGATATTCTTTATTTACTGGATTAACATTAAATTCAAAACATTTAAAAAGTCAATTTATTATTATATTCATTGGAGTAAATTTAACATTTTTTCCTCAACACTTTTTAGGACTAGCAGGTATGCCTCGTCGATACTCAGATTATCCTGATGCTTACACAGCTTGAAATATAATTTCTTCAATCGGTTCAACAATTTCATTATTAAGAATTATATACTTTTTTTACATTATTTGAGAAAGATTTATTTCTCAACGTCAAGTTATTTTTCCTATTCAACTTAATTCATCAATTGAATGATTACAAAATACACCTCCAGCTGAACATAGTTATAATGAATTGCCTTTATTAACTAATTTCTAATATGGCAGATTAGTGCAATGGATTTAAGCTCCATATATAAAGTATTTTCTTTTATTAGAAACTAATGTCAACATGAACAATATTAGGTTTACAAAACAGTGCCTCTCCATTAATAGAACAACTAATTTTTTTTCATGATCATACTCTATTAATTTTATTAATAATTACTATTTTAGTTGGATATTTAATATTAATATTATTTTTTAATAAATATGTAAATCGATACTTATTACATGGTCAAACTATTGAAATTATTTGAACTATCTTACCCGCAATCATTTTAATTTTTATTGCTTTTCCTTCTTTACGATTATTATATTTACTTGATGAAATTAATGAACCAACTATTACTTTAAAAACAATTGGTCATCAATGATATTGAAGTTATGAATATTCAGACTTTATTAATATTGAATTTGATTCTTATATAATTCCAATTAATGAGTTTTCTAATAATAGATTTCGTTTATTAGATGTAGATAATCGAATTGTTATTCCAATAAATTCACAAATTCGTATTTTAGTAACAGCAGCAGATGTAATTCATTCATGAACTATTCCAACTTTAGGAGTTAAAGTTGATGCAACACCTGGTCGATTAAATCAAACTAATTTTTTAATTAATCGACCTGGATTATTTTATGGTCAATGTTCAGAAATTTGTGGAGCTAATCATAGTTTTATACCAATTGTAATTGAAAGAATCCCAACAAATTACTTCATTAAATGAATTAATAATATAAATTAAATTTTTCATTAGATGACTGAAAGCAAGTATTGGTCTCTTAAACCATTTAATAATAAATTAGCACTTATTTCTAATGAAAAAATTAGTTAAATCATAACATTAGTTTGTCAAACTAAAATTATCATCTATTGATATTTTTTAATTCCTCAAATAGCACCTATTAGATGATTAAGTTTATTTATTATATTTTCAATTACATTTATAATTTTTAATATAATAAATTATTATTCTTTTAACTATAAAATACCTAAATCTAATATTACAAATAAAAAAATTATAAATTCATTAATTTGAAAATGATAACAAATTTATTCTCTGTTTTTGATCCTTCATCAAGAATTTTTAACTTTTCATTAAATTGATTAAGAACATTTTTAGGAATTTTAATAATTCCTTCATTATACTGATTAATACCATCACGTTATAATTTCATTTGAAATAACATTTTATTAATTCTTCATAAAGAATTTAAAACTATTTTAGGAACTATAAGACCTAATGGATCTACATTTATTTTTATC
>CAJUUR010000024.1:0-17168 GCA_910589605.1 Chrysoteuchia culmella
GTGTTTAGTCAGTAAGAGTCTGACATAACCTTCGACACAACCGGCTGTGGGGTATCCACCCATCCATCCATCCATCCAAACCCACCCACCTAACCTAACCTAACCTAACCTAACCTAACCTAACCTAACCTAACCTAACCTTAGGTTAGGTTAGGTTAACCTAAGAGTCTGACATAACCTTCGACACAACCGGCTGTGGGGTATCCACCCATCCATCCATCCATCCACCCACCCACCCACCCACCTAACCTAACCTAACCTAACCTAACCTAACCTTAGGGGTCTCTGTTAGCATCTTAAAGTTGCAATATTGCACTCCCTTTCGACTTCTCAGCACTCCTATCGGTGGTCCCCGTTTAGTTAACGCCGTTTAGTACATTTTGGTTCCATAAATTTCCTTTTTTCACATATTTTCATATTTTGACTTAAAATCTTCATAGAAAAATTTTCATTTTGCCAAAAATTTTTCAAACTTCAACTTTTTTCCATCCAGTATCGCAGAGTCTAGCCTAACTAGCGTAATTCCGTCGTTCCCGTCGATCTCCGACCAGTAGTTTTCTAGTTACTCACCTTTGAAACCCCAAATCTTAGCAAAAATTAGGTTTTCCCGCTCCACTCAAAAAATTTTCCAGGACCGTCGCCGGTTTTAGTCGCCGTACAGCTGCGCCTCGTCGAGACCTATCCGACGACACCGCGCGCGCGACCCTGAGACGACGCGAAGTCGAAATTTTTCGAGTAGAACCATCAAAATTTCAAATCAAAGTTTACCTAAGCAGTGACGATCTGAGAAATAATTGTCTCTGTTAGCATCTTAAAGTTGCAATATTGCACTCCCTTTCGACTTCTCAGCACTCCTATCGGTGGTCCCCGTTTAGTTAACGCCGTTTAGTACATTTTGGTTCCATAAATTTCCTTTTTTCACATATTTTCATATTTTGACTTAAAATCTTCATAGAAAAATTTTCATTTTGCCAAAAATTTTTCAAACTTCAACTTTTTTCCATCCAGTATCGCAGAGTCTAGCCTAACTAGCGTAATTCCGTCGTTCCCGTCGATCTCCGACCAGTAGTTTTCTAGTTACTCACCTTTGAAACCCCAAATCTTAGCAAAAATTAGGTTTTCCCGCTCCACTCAAAAAATTTTCCAGGACCGTCGCCGGTTTTAGTCGCCGTACAGCTGCGCCTCGTCGAGACCTATCCGACGACACCGCGCGCGCGACCCTGAGACGACGCGAAGTCGAAATTTTTCGAGTAGAACCATCAAAATTTCAAATCAAAGTTTACCTAAGCAGTGACGATCTGAGAAATAATTGTCTCTGTTAGCATCTTAAAGTTGCAATATTGCACTCCCTTTCGACTTCTCAGCACTCCTATCGGTGGTCCCCGTTTAGTTAACGCCGTTTAGTACATTTTGGTTCCATAAATTTCCTTTTTTCACATATTTTCATATTTTGACTTAAAATCTTCATAGAAAAATTTTCATTTTGCCAAAAATTTTTCAAACTTCAACTTTTTTCCATCCAGTATCGCAGAGTCTAGCCTAACTAGCGTAATTCCGTCGTTCCCGTCGATCTCCGACCAGTAGTTTTCTAGTTACTCACCTTTGAAACCCCAAATCTTAGCAAAAATTAGGTTTTCCCGCTCCACTCAAAAAATTTTCCAGGACCGTCGCCGGTTTTAGTCGCCGTACAGCTGCGCCTCGTCGAGACCTATCCGACGACACCGCGCGCGCGACCCTGAGACGACGCGAAGTCGAAATTTTTCGAGTAGAACCATCAAAATTTCAAATCAAAGTTTACCTAAGCAGTGACGATCTGAGAAATAATTGTCTCTGTTAGCATCTTAAAGTTGCAATATTGCACTCCCTTTCGACTTCTCAGCACTCCTATCGGTGGTCCCCGTTTAGTTAACGCCGTTTAGTACATTTTGGTTCCATAAATTTCCTTTTTTCACATATTTTCATATTTTGACTTAAAATCTTCATAGAAAAATTTTCATTTTGCCAAAAATTTTTCAAACTTCAACTTTTTTCCATCCAGTATCGCAGAGTCTAGCCTAACTAGCGTAATTCCGTCGTTCCCGTCGATCTCCGACCAGTAGTTTTCTAGTTACTCACCTTTGAAACCCCAAATCTTAGCAAAAATTAGGTTTTCCCGCTCCACTCAAAAAATTTTCCAGGACCGTCGCCGGTTTTAGTCGCCGTACAGCTGCGCCTCGTCGAGACCTATCCGACGACACCGCGCGCGCGACCCTGAGACGACGCGAAGTCGAAATTTTTCGAGTAGAACCATCAAAATTTCAAATCAAAGTTTACCTAAGCAGTGACGATCTGAGAAATAATTGTCTCTGTTAGCATCTTAAAGTTGCAATATTGCACTCCCTTTCGACTTCTCAGCACTCCTATCGGTGGTCCCCGTTTAGTTAACGCCGTTTAGTACATTTTGGTTCCATAAATTTCCTTTTTTCACATATTTTCATATTTTGACTTAAAATCTTCATAGAAAAATTTTCATTTTGCCAAAAATTTTTCAAACTTCAACTTTTTTCCATCCAGTATCGCAGAGTCTAGCCTAACTAGCGTAATTCCGTCGTTCCCGTCGATCTCCGACCAGTAGTTTTCTAGTTACTCACCTTTGAAACCCCAAATCTTAGCAAAAATTAGGTTTTCCCGCTCCACTCAAAAAATTTTCCAGGACCGTCGCCGGTTTTAGTCGCCGTACAGCTGCGCCTCGTCGAGACCTATCCGACGACACCGCGCGCGCGACCCTGAGACGACGCGAAGTCGAAATTTTTCGAGTAGAACCATCAAAATTTCAAATCAAAGTTTACCTAAGCAGTGACGATCTGAGAAATAATTGTCTCTGTTAGCATCTTAAAGTTGCAATATTGCACTCCCTTTCGACTTCTCAGCACTCCTATCGGTGGTCCCCGTTTAGTTAACGCCGTTTAGTACATTTTGGTTCCATAAATTTCCTTTTTTCACATATTTTCATATTTTGACTTAAAATCTTCATAGAAAAATTTTCATTTTGCCAAAAATTTTTCAAACTTCAACTTTTTTCCATCCAGTATCGCAGAGTCTAGCCTAACTAGCGTAATTCCGTCGTTCCCGTCGATCTCCGACCAGTAGTTTTCTAGTTACTCACCTTTGAAACCCCAAATCTTAGCAAAAATTAGGTTTTCCCGCTCCACTCAAAAAATTTTCCAGGACCGTCGCCGGTTTTAGTCGCCGTACAGCTGCGCCTCGTCGAGACCTATCCGACGACACCGCGCGCGCGACCCTGAGACGACGCGAAGTCGAAATTTTTCGAGTAGAACCATCAAAATTTCAAATCAAAGTTTACCTAAGCAGTGACGATCTGAGAAATAATTGTCTCTGTTAGCATCTTAAAGTTGCAATATTGCACTCCCTTTCGACTTCTCAGCACTCCTATCGGTGGTCCCCGTTTAGTTAACGCCGTTTAGTACATTTTGGTTCCATAAATTTCCTTTTTTCACATATTTTCATATTTTGACTTAAAATCTTCATAGAAAAATTTTCATTTTGCCAAAAATTTTTCAAACTTCAACTTTTTTCCATCCAGTATCGCAGAGTCTAGCCTAACTAGCGTAATTCCGTCGTTCCCGTCGATCTCCGACCAGTAGTTTTCTAGTTACTCACCTTTGAAACCCCAAATCTTAGCAAAAATTAGGTTTTCCCGCTCCACTCAAAAAATTTTCCAGGACCGTCGCCGGTTTTAGTCGCCGTACAGCTGCGCCTCGTCGAGACCTATCCGACGACACCGCGCGCGCGACCCTGAGACGACGCGAAGTCGAAATTTTTCGAGTAGAACCATCAAAATTTCAAATCAAAGTTTACCTAAGCAGTGACGATCTGAGAAATAATTGTCTCTGTTAGCATCTTAAAGTTGCAATATTGCACTCCCTTTCGACTTCTCAGCACTCCTATCGGTGGTCCCCGTTTAGTTAACGCCGTTTAGTACATTTTGGTTCCATAAATTTCCTTTTTTCACATATTTTCATATTTTGACTTAAAATCTTCATAGAAAAATTTTCATTTTGCCAAAAATTTTTCAAACTTCAACTTTTTTCCATCCAGTATCGCAGAGTCTAGCCTAACTAGCGTAATTCCGTCGTTCCCGTCGATCTCCGACCAGTAGTTTTCTAGTTACTCACCTTTGAAACCCCAAATCTTAGCAAAAATTAGGTTTTCCCGCTCCACTCAAAAAATTTTCCAGGACCGTCGCCGGTTTTAGTCGCCGTACAGCTGCGCCTCGTCGAGACCTATCCGACGACACCGCGCGCGCGACCCTGAGACGACGCGAAGTCGAAATTTTTCGAGTAGAACCATCAAAATTTCAAATCAAAGTTTACCTAAGCAGTGACGATCTGAGAAATAATTGTCTCTGTTAGCATCTTAAAGTTGCAATATTGCACTCCCTTTCGACTTCTCAGCACTCCTATCGGTGGTCCCCGTTTAGTTAACGCCGTTTAGTACATTTTGGTTCCATAAATTTCCTTTTTTCACATATTTTCATATTTTGACTTAAAATCTTCATAGAAAAATTTTCATTTTGCCAAAAATTTTTCAAACTTCAACTTTTTTCCATCCAGTATCGCAGAGTCTAGCCTAACTAGCGTAATTCCGTCGTTCCCGTCGATCTCCGACCAGTAGTTTTCTAGTTACTCACCTTTGAAACCCCAAATCTTAGCAAAAATTAGGTTTTCCCGCTCCACTCAAAAAATTTTCCAGGACCGTCGCCGGTTTTAGTCGCCGTACAGCTGCGCCTCGTCGAGACCTATCCGACGACACCGCGCGCGCGACCCTGAGACGACGCGAAGTCGAAATTTTTCGAGTAGAACCATCAAAATTTCAAATCAAAGTTTACCTAAGCAGTGACGATCTGAGAAATAATTGTCTCTGTTAGCATCTTAAAGTTGCAATATTGCACTCCCTTTCGACTTCTCAGCACTCCTATCGGTGGTCCCCGTTTAGTTAACGCCGTTTAGTACATTTTGGTTCCATAAATTTCCTTTTTTCACATATTTTCATATTTTGACTTAAAATCTTCATAGAAAAATTTTCATTTTGCCAAAAATTTTTCAAACTTCAACTTTTTTCCATCCAGTATCGCAGAGTCTAGCCTAACTAGCGTAATTCCGTCGTTCCCGTCGATCTCCGACCAGTAGTTTTCTAGTTACTCACCTTTGAAACCCCAAATCTTAGCAAAAATTAGGTTTTCCCGCTCCACTCAAAAAATTTTCCAGGACCGTCGCCGGTTTTAGTCGCCGTACAGCTGCGCCTCGTCGAGACCTATCCGACGACACCGCGCGCGCGACCCTGAGACGACGCGAAGTCGAAATTTTTCGAGTAGAACCATCAAAATTTCAAATCAAAGTTTACCTAAGCAGTGACGATCTGAGAAATAATTGTCTCTGTTAGCATCTTAAAGTTGCAATATTGCACTCCCTTTCGACTTCTCAGCACTCCTATCGGTGGTCCCCGTTTAGTTAACGCCGTTTAGTACATTTTGGTTCCATAAATTTCCTTTTTTCACATATTTTCATATTTTGACTTAAAATCTTCATAGAAAAATTTTCATTTTGCCAAAAATTTTTCAAACTTCAACTTTTTTCCATCCAGTATCGCAGAGTCTAGCCTAACTAGCGTAATTCCGTCGTTCCCGTCGATCTCCGACCAGTAGTTTTCTAGTTACTCACCTTTGAAACCCCAAATCTTAGCAAAAATTAGGTTTTCCCGCTCCACTCAAAAAATTTTCCAGGACCGTCGCCGGTTTTAGTCGCCGTACAGCTGCGCCTCGTCGAGACCTATCCGACGACACCGCGCGCGCGACCCTGAGACGACGCGAAGTCGAAATTTTTCGAGTAGAACCATCAAAATTTCAAATCAAAGTTTACCTAAGCAGTGACGATCTGAGAAATAATTGTCTCTGTTAGCATCTTAAAGTTGCAATATTGCACTCCCTTTCGACTTCTCAGCACTCCTATCGGTGGTCCCCGTTTAGTTAACGCCGTTTAGTACATTTTGGTTCCATAAATTTCCTTTTTTCACATATTTTCATATTTTGACTTAAAATCTTCATAGAAAAATTTTCATTTTGCCAAAAATTTTTCAAACTTCAACTTTTTTCCATCCAGTATCGCAGAGTCTAGCCTAACTAGCGTAATTCCGTCGTTCCCGTCGATCTCCGACCAGTAGTTTTCTAGTTACTCACCTTTGAAACCCCAAATCTTAGCAAAAATTAGGTTTTCCCGCTCCACTCAAAAAATTTTCCAGGACCGTCGCCGGTTTTAGTCGCCGTACAGCTGCGCCTCGTCGAGACCTATCCGACGACACCGCGCGCGCGACCCTGAGACGACGCGAAGTCGAAATTTTTCGAGTAGAACCATCAAAATTTCAAATCAAAGTTTACCTAAGCAGTGACGATCTGAGAAATAATTGTCTCTGTTAGCATCTTAAAGTTGCAATATTGCACTCCCTTTCGACTTCTCAGCACTCCTATCGGTGGTCCCCGTTTAGTTAACGCCGTTTAGTACATTTTGGTTCCATAAATTTCCTTTTTTCACATATTTTCATATTTTGACTTAAAATCTTCATAGAAAAATTTTCATTTTGCCAAAAATTTTTCAAACTTCAACTTTTTTCCATCCAGTATCGCAGAGTCTAGCCTAACTAGCGTAATTCCGTCGTTCCCGTCGATCTCCGACCAGTAGTTTTCTAGTTACTCACCTTTGAAACCCCAAATCTTAGCAAAAATTAGGTTTTCCCGCTCCACTCAAAAAATTTTCCAGGACCGTCGCCGGTTTTAGTCGCCGTACAGCTGCGCCTCGTCGAGACCTATCCGACGACACCGCGCGCGCGACCCTGAGACGACGCGAAGTCGAAATTTTTCGAGTAGAACCATCAAAATTTCAAATCAAAGTTTACCTAAGCAGTGACGATCTGAGAAATAATTGTCTCTGTTAGCATCTTAAAGTTGCAATATTGCACTCCCTTTCGACTTCTCAGCACTCCTATCGGTGGTCCCCGTTTAGTTAACGCCGTTTAGTACATTTTGGTTCCATAAATTTCCTTTTTTCACATATTTTCATATTTTGACTTAAAATCTTCATAGAAAAATTTTCATTTTGCCAAAAATTTTTCAAACTTCAACTTTTTTCCATCCAGTATCGCAGAGTCTAGCCTAACTAGCGTAATTCCGTCGTTCCCGTCGATCTCCGACCAGTAGTTTTCTAGTTACTCACCTTTGAAACCCCAAATCTTAGCAAAAATTAGGTTTTCCCGCTCCACTCAAAAAATTTTCCAGGACCGTCGCCGGTTTTAGTCGCCGTACAGCTGCGCCTCGTCGAGACCTATCCGACGACACCGCGCGCGCGACCCTGAGACGACGCGAAGTCGAAATTTTTCGAGTAGAACCATCAAAATTTCAAATCAAAGTTTACCTAAGCAGTGACGATCTGAGAAATAATTGTCTCTGTTAGCATCTTAAAGTTGCAATATTGCACTCCCTTTCGACTTCTCAGCACTCCTATCGGTGGTCCCCGTTTAGTTAACGCCGTTTAGTACATTTTGGTTCCATAAATTTCCTTTTTTCACATATTTTCATATTTTGACTTAAAATCTTCATAGAAAAATTTTCATTTTGCCAAAAATTTTTCAAACTTCAACTTTTTTCCATCCAGTATCGCAGAGTCTAGCCTAACTAGCGTAATTCCGTCGTTCCCGTCGATCTCCGACCAGTAGTTTTCTAGTTACTCACCTTTGAAACCCCAAATCTTAGCAAAAATTAGGTTTTCCCGCTCCACTCAAAAAATTTTCCAGGACCGTCGCCGGTTTTAGTCGCCGTACAGCTGCGCCTCGTCGAGACCTATCCGACGACACCGCGCGCGCGACCCTGAGACGACGCGAAGTCGAAATTTTTCGAGTAGAACCATCAAAATTTCAAATCAAAGTTTACCTAAGCAGTGACGATCTGAGAAATAATTGTCTCTGTTAGCATCTTAAAGTTGCAATATTGCACTCCCTTTCGACTTCTCAGCACTCCTATCGGTGGTCCCCGTTTAGTTAACGCCGTTTAGTACATTTTGGTTCCATAAATTTCCTTTTTTCACATATTTTCATATTTTGACTTAAAATCTTCATAGAAAAATTTTCATTTTGCCAAAAATTTTTCAAACTTCAACTTTTTTCCATCCAGTATCGCAGAGTCTAGCCTAACTAGCGTAATTCCGTCGTTCCCGTCGATCTCCGACCAGTAGTTTTCTAGTTACTCACCTTTGAAACCCCAAATCTTAGCAAAAATTAGGTTTTCCCGCTCCACTCAAAAAATTTTCCAGGACCGTCGCCGGTTTTAGTCGCCGTACAGCTGCGCCTCGTCGAGACCTATCCGACGACACCGCGCGCGCGACCCTGAGACGACGCGAAGTCGAAATTTTTCGAGTAGAACCATCAAAATTTCAAATCAAAGTTTACCTAAGCAGTGACGATCTGAGAAATAATTGTCTCTGTTAGCATCTTAAAGTTGCAATATTGCACTCCCTTTCGACTTCTCAGCACTCCTATCGGTGGTCCCCGTTTAGTTAACGCCGTTTAGTACATTTTGGTTCCATAAATTTCCTTTTTTCACATATTTTCATATTTTGACTTAAAATCTTCATAGAAAAATTTTCATTTTGCCAAAAATTTTTCAAACTTCAACTTTTTTCCATCCAGTATCGCAGAGTCTAGCCTAACTAGCGTAATTCCGTCGTTCCCGTCGATCTCCGACCAGTAGTTTTCTAGTTACTCACCTTTGAAACCCCAAATCTTAGCAAAAATTAGGTTTTCCCGCTCCACTCAAAAAATTTTCCAGGACCGTCGCCGGTTTTAGTCGCCGTACAGCTGCGCCTCGTCGAGACCTATCCGACGACACCGCGCGCGCGACCCTGAGACGACGCGAAGTCGAAATTTTTCGAGTAGAACCATCAAAATTTCAAATCAAAGTTTACCTAAGCAGTGACGATCTGAGAAATAATTGTCTCTGTTAGCATCTTAAAGTTGCAATATTGCACTCCCTTTCGACTTCTCAGCACTCCTATCGGTGGTCCCCGTTTAGTTAACGCCGTTTAGTACATTTTGGTTCCATAAATTTCCTTTTTTCACATATTTTCATATTTTGACTTAAAATCTTCATAGAAAAATTTTCATTTTGCCAAAAATTTTTCAAACTTCAACTTTTTTCCATCCAGTATCGCAGAGTCTAGCCTAACTAGCGTAATTCCGTCGTTCCCGTCGATCTCCGACCAGTAGTTTTCTAGTTACTCACCTTTGAAACCCCAAATCTTAGCAAAAATTAGGTTTTCCCGCTCCACTCAAAAAATTTTCCAGGACCGTCGCCGGTTTTAGTCGCCGTACAGCTGCGCCTCGTCGAGACCTATCCGACGACACCGCGCGCGCGACCCTGAGACGACGCGAAGTCGAAATTTTTCGAGTAGAACCATCAAAATTTCAAATCAAAGTTTACCTAAGCAGTGACGATCTGAGAAATAATTGTCTCTGTTAGCATCTTAAAGTTGCAATATTGCACTCCCTTTCGACTTCTCAGCACTCCTATCGGTGGTCCCCGTTTAGTTAACGCCGTTTAGTACATTTTGGTTCCATAAATTTCCTTTTTTCACATATTTTCATATTTTGACTTAAAATCTTCATAGAAAAATTTTCATTTTGCCAAAAATTTTTCAAACTTCAACTTTTTTCCATCCAGTATCGCAGAGTCTAGCCTAACTAGCGTAATTCCGTCGTTCCCGTCGATCTCCGACCAGTAGTTTTCTAGTTACTCACCTTTGAAACCCCAAATCTTAGCAAAAATTAGGTTTTCCCGCTCCACTCAAAAAATTTTCCAGGACCGTCGCCGGTTTTAGTCGCCGTACAGCTGCGCCTCGTCGAGACCTATCCGACGACACCGCGCGCGCGACCCTGAGACGACGCGAAGTCGAAATTTTTCGAGTAGAACCATCAAAATTTCAAATCAAAGTTTACCTAAGCAGTGACGATCTGAGAAATAATTGTCTCTGTTAGCATCTTAAAGTTGCAATATTGCACTCCCTTTCGACTTCTCAGCACTCCTATCGGTGGTCCCCGTTTAGTTAACGCCGTTTAGTACATTTTGGTTCCATAAATTTCCTTTTTTCACATATTTTCATATTTTGACTTAAAATCTTCATAGAAAAATTTTCATTTTGCCAAAAATTTTTCAAACTTCAACTTTTTTCCATCCAGTATCGCAGAGTCTAGCCTAACTAGCGTAATTCCGTCGTTCCCGTCGATCTCCGACCAGTAGTTTTCTAGTTACTCACCTTTGAAACCCCAAATCTTAGCAAAAATTAGGTTTTCCCGCTCCACTCAAAAAATTTTCCAGGACCGTCGCCGGTTTTAGTCGCCGTACAGCTGCGCCTCGTCGAGACCTATCCGACGACACCGCGCGCGCGACCCTGAGACGACGCGAAGTCGAAATTTTTCGAGTAGAACCATCAAAATTTCAAATCAAAGTTTACCTAAGCAGTGACGATCTGAGAAATAATTGTCTCTGTTAGCATCTTAAAGTTGCAATATTGCACTCCCTTTCGACTTCTCAGCACTCCTATCGGTGGTCCCCGTTTAGTTAACGCCGTTTAGTACATTTTGGTTCCATAAATTTCCTTTTTTCACATATTTTCATATTTTGACTTAAAATCTTCATAGAAAAATTTTCATTTTGCCAAAAATTTTTCAAACTTCAACTTTTTTCCATCCAGTATCGCAGAGTCTAGCCTAACTAGCGTAATTCCGTCGTTCCCGTCGATCTCCGACCAGTAGTTTTCTAGTTACTCACCTTTGAAACCCCAAATCTTAGCAAAAATTAGGTTTTCCCGCTCCACTCAAAAAATTTTCCAGGACCGTCGCCGGTTTTAGTCGCCGTACAGCTGCGCCTCGTCGAGACCTATCCGACGACACCGCGCGCGCGACCCTGAGACGACGCGAAGTCGAAATTTTTCGAGTAGAACCATCAAAATTTCAAATCAAAGTTTACCTAAGCAGTGACGATCTGAGAAATAATTGTCTCTGTTAGCATCTTAAAGTTGCAATATTGCACTCCCTTTCGACTTCTCAGCACTCCTATCGGTGGTCCCCGTTTAGTTAACGCCGTTTAGTACATTTTGGTTCCATAAATTTCCTTTTTTCACATATTTTCATATTTTGACTTAAAATCTTCATAGAAAAATTTTCATTTTGCCAAAAATTTTTCAAACTTCAACTTTTTTCCATCCAGTATCGCAGAGTCTAGCCTAACTAGCGTAATTCCGTCGTTCCCGTCGATCTCCGACCAGTAGTTTTCTAGTTACTCACCTTTGAAACCCCAAATCTTAGCAAAAATTAGGTTTTCCCGCTCCACTCAAAAAATTTTCCAGGACCGTCGCCGGTTTTAGTCGCCGTACAGCTGCGCCTCGTCGAGACCTATCCGACGACACCGCGCGCGCGACCCTGAGACGACGCGAAGTCGAAATTTTTCGAGTAGAACCATCAAAATTTCAAATCAAAGTTTACCTAAGCAGTGACGATCTGAGAAATAATTGTCTCTGTTAGCATCTTAAAGTTGCAATATTGCACTCCCTTTCGACTTCTCAGCACTCCTATCGGTGGTCCCCGTTTAGTTAACGCCGTTTAGTACATTTTGGTTCCATAAATTTCCTTTTTTCACATATTTTCATATTTTGACTTAAAATCTTCATAGAAAAATTTTCATTTTGCCAAAAATTTTTCAAACTTCAACTTTTTTCCATCCAGTATCGCAGAGTCTAGCCTAACTAGCGTAATTCCGTCGTTCCCGTCGATCTCCGACCAGTAGTTTTCTAGTTACTCACCTTTGAAACCCCAAATCTTAGCAAAAATTAGGTTTTCCCCGCTCCACTCAAAAAATTTTCCAGGACCGTCGCCGGTTTTAGTCGCCGTACAGCTGCGCCTCGTCGAGACCTATCCGACGACACCGCGCGCGCGACCCTGAGACGACGCGAAGTCGAAATTTTTCGAGTAGAACCATCAAAATTTCAAATCAAAGTTTACCTAAGCAGTGACGATCTGAGAAATAATTGTCTCTGTTAGCATCTTAAAGTTGCAATATTGCACTCCCTTTCGACTTCTCAGCACTCCTATCGGTGGTCCCCGTTTAGTTAACGCCGTTTAGTACATTTTGGTTCCATAAATTTCCTTTTTTCACATATTTTCATATTTTGACTTAAAATCTTCATAGAAAAATTTTCATTTTGCCAAAAATTTTTCAAACTTCAACTTTTTTCCATCCAGTATCGCAGAGTCTAGCCTAACTAGCGTAATTCCGTCGTTCCCGTCGATCTCCGACCAGTAGTTTTCTAGTTACTCACCTTTGAAACCCCAAATCTTAGCAAAAATTAGGTTTTCCCGCTCCACTCAAAAAATTTTCCAGGACCGTCGCCGGTTTTAGTCGCCGTACAGCTGCGCCTCGTCGAGACCTATCCGACGACACCGCGCGCGCGACCCTGAGACGACGCGAAGTCGAAATTTTTCGAGTAGAACCATCAAAATTTCAAATCAAAGTTTACCTAAGCAGTGACGATCTGAGAAATAATTGTCTCTGTTAGCATCTTAAAGTTGCAATATTGCACTCCCTTTCGACTTCTCAGCACTCCTATCGGTGGTCCCCGTTTAGTTAACGCCGTTTAGTACATTTTGGTTCCATAAATTTCCTTTTTTCACATATTTTCATATTTTGACTTAAAATCTTCATAGAAAAATTTTCATTTTGCCAAAAATTTTTCAAACTTCAACTTTTTTCCATCCAGTATCGCAGAGTCTAGCCTAACTAGCGTAATTCCGTCGTTCCCGTCGATCTCCGACCAGTAGTTTTCTAGTTACTCACCTTTGAAACCCCAAATCTTAGCAAAAATTAGGTTTTCCCGCTCCACTCAAAAAATTTTTCCAGGACCGTCGCCGGTTTTAGTCGCCGTACAGCTGCGCCTCGTCGAGACCTATCCGACGACACCGCGCGCGCGACCCTGAGACGACGCGAAGTCGAAATTTTTCGAGTAGAACCATCAAAATTTCAAATCAAAGTTTACCTAAGCAGTGACGATCTGAGAAATAATTGTCTCTGTTAGCATCTTAAAGTTGCAATATTGCACTCCCTTTCGACTTCTCAGCACTCCTATCGGTGGTCCCCGTTTAGTTAACGCCGTTTAGTACATTTTGGTTCCATAAATTTCCTTTTTTCACATATTTTCATATTTTGACTTAAAATCTTCATAGAAAAATTTTCATTTTGCCAAAAATTTTTCAAACTTCAACTTTTTTCCATCCAGTATCGCAGAGTCTAGCCTAACTAGCGTAATTCCGTCGTTCCCGTCGATCTCCGACAGTAGTTTTCTAGTTACTCACCTTTGAAACCCCAAATCTTAGCAAAAATTAGGTTTTCCCGCTCCACTCAAAAAATTTTCCAGGACCGTCGCCGGTTTTAGTCGCCGTACAGCTGCGCCTCGTCGAGACCTATCCGACGACACCGCGCGCGCGACCCTGAGACGACGCGAAGTCGAAATTTTACGAGTAGAACCATCAAAATTTCAAATCAAAGTTTACCTAAGCAGTGACGATCTGAGAAATAATTGTCTCTGTTAGCATCTTAAAGTTGCAATATTGCACTCCCTTTCGACTTCTCAGCACTCCTATCGGTGGTCCCCGTTTAGTTAACGCCGTTTAGTACATTTTGGTTCCATAAATTTCCTTTTTTCACATATTTTCATATTTTGACTTAAAATCTTCATAGAAAAATTTTCATTTTGCCAAAAATTTTTCAAACTTCAACTTTTTTCCATCCAGTATCGCAGAGTCTAGCCTAACTAGCGTAATTCCGTCGTTCCCGTCGATCTCCGACCAGTAGTTTTCTAGTTACTCACCTTTGAAACCCCAAATCTTAGCAAAAATTAGGTTTTCCCGCTCCACTCAAAAAATTTTCCAGGACCGTCGCCGGTTTTAGTCGCCGTACAGCTGCGCCTCGTCGAGACCTATCCGACGACACCGCGCGCGCGACCCTGAGACGACGCGAAGTCGAAATTTTTCGAGTAGAACCATCAAAATTTCAAATCAAAGTTTACCTAAGCAGTGACGATCTGAGAAATAATTGTCTCTGTTAGCATCTTAAAGTTGCAATATTGCACTCCCTTTCGACTTCTCAGCACTCCTATCGGTGGTCCCCGTTTAGTTAACGCCGTTTAGTACATTTTGGTTCCATAAATTTCCTTTTTTCACATATTTTCATATTTTGACTTAAAATCTTCATAGAAAAATTTTCATTTTGCCAAAAATTTTCAAACTTCAACTTTTTTCCATCCAGTATCGCAGAGTCTAGCCTAACTAGCGTAATTCCGTCGTTCCCGTCGATCTCCGACCAGTAGTTTTCTAGTTACTCACCTTTGAAACCCCAAATCTTAGCAAAAATTAGGTTTTCCCGCTCCACTCAAAAAATTTTCCAGGACCGTCGCCGGTTTTAGTCGCCGTACAGCTGCGCCTCGTCGAGACCTATCCGACGACACCGCGCGCGCGACCCTGAGACGACGCGAAGTCGAAATTTTTCGAGTAGAACCATCAAAATTTCAAATCAAAGTTTACCTAAGCAGTGACGATCTGAGAAATAATTGTCTCTGTTAGCATCTTAAAGTTGCAATATTGCACTCCCTTTCGACTTCTCAGCACTCTATCGGTGGTCCCCGTTTAGTTAACGCCGTTTAGTACATTTTGGTTCCATAAATTTCCTTTTTTCACATATTTTCATATTTTGACTTAAAATCTTCATAGAAAAATTTTCATTTTGCCAAAAATTTTTCAAACTTCAACTTTTTTCCATCCAGTATCGCAGAGTCTAGCCTAACTAGCGTAATTCCGTCGTTCCCGTCGATCTCCGACCAGTAGTTTTCTAGTTACTCACCTTTGAAACCCCAAATCTTAGCAAAAATTAGGTTTTCCCGCTCCACTCAAAAAATTTTCCAGGACCGTCGCCGGTTTTAGTCGCCGTACAGCTGCGCCTCGTCGAGACCTATCCGACGACACCGCGCGCGCGACCCTGAGACGACGCGAAGTCGAAATTTTTTCGAGTAGAACCATCAAAATTTCAAATCAAAGGTTTACCTAAGCAGTGACGATCTGAGAAATAATTGTCTCTGTTAGCATCTTAAAGTTGCAATATTGCACTCCCTTTCGACTTCTCAGCACTCCTATCGGTGGTCCCCGTTTAGTTAACGCCGTTTAGTACATTTTGGTTCCATAAATTTCCTTTTTTCACATATTTTCATATTTTGACTTAAAATCTTCATAGAAAAATTTTCATTTTGCCAAAAATTTTTCAAACTTCAACTTTTTTCCATCCAGTATCGCAGAGTCTAGCCTAACTAGCGTAATTTCCGTCGTTCCCCGTCGATCTCCGACCAGTAGTTTTCTAGTTACTCACCTTTGAAACCCCAAATCTTAGCAAAAATTAGGTTTTCCCGCTCCACTCAAAAAATTTTCCAGGACCGTCGCCGGTTTTAGTCGCCGTACAGCTGCGCCTCGTCGAGACCTATCCGACGACACCGCGGCGCGCGACCCTGAGACGACGCGAAGTCGAAATTTTTCGAGTAGAACCATCAAAATTTCAAATCAAAGTTTACCTAAGCAGTGACGATCTGAGAAATAATTGTCTCTGTTAGCATCTTAAAGTTGCAATATTGCACTCCCTTTCGACTTCTCAGCACTCCTATCGGTGGTCCCCGTTTAGTTAACGCCCGTTTGTACATTTTGGTTCCATAAATTTCCTTTTTTCACATATTTTCATATTTTGACTTAAAATCTTCATAGAAAAATTTTCATTTTGCCAAAAATTTTTCAAACTTCAACTTTTTTCCATCCAGTATCGCAGAGTCTAGCCTAACTAGCGTAATTCCGTCGTTCCCGTCGATCTCCGACCAGTAGTTTTCTAGTTACTCACCTTTGAAACCCCAAATCTTAGCAAAAATTAGGTTTTCCCGCTCCACTCAAAAAATTTTCCAGGACCGTCGCCGGTTTTAGTCGCCGTACAGCTGCGCCTCGTCGAGACCTATCCGACGACACCGCGCGCGCGACCCTGAGACGACGCGAAGTCGAAATTTTCGAGTAGAACCATCAAAATTTCAAATCAAAGTTTACCTAAGCAGTGACGATCTGAGAAATAATTGTCTCTGTTAGCATCTTAAAGTTGCAATATTGCACTCCCTTTCGACTTCTCAGCACTCCTATCGGTGGTCCCCGTTTAGTTAACGCCGTTTAGTACATTTTGGTTCCATAAATTTCCTTTTTTTCACATATTTTCATATTTTGACTTAAAATCTTCATAGAAAAATTTTCATTTTGCCAAAAATTTTTCAAACTTCAACTTTTTTCCATCCAGTATCGCAGAGTCTAGCCTAACTAGCGTAATTCCGTCGTTCCCGTCGATCTCCGACCAGTAGTTTTCTAGTTACTCACCTTTGAAACCCCAAATCTTAGCAAAAATTAGGTTTTCCCGCTCCACTCAAAAAATTTTCCAGGACCGTCGCCGGTTTTAGTCGCCGTACAGCTGCGCCTCGTCGAGACCTATCCGACGACACCGCGCGCGCGACCCTGAGACGACGCGAAGTCGAAATTTTTTCGAGTAGAACCATCAAAATTTCAAATCAAAGTTTACCTAAGCAGTGACGATCTGAGAAATAATTGTCTCTGTTAGCATCTTAAAGTTGCAATATTGCACTCCCTTTCGACTTCTCAGCACTCCTATCGGTGGTCCCCGTTTAGTTAACGCCGTTTAGTACATTTTGGTTCCATAAATTTCCTTTTTTCACATATTTTCATATTTTGACTTAAAATCTTCATAGAAAAATTTTCATTTTGCCAAAAATTTTTCAAACTTCAACTTTTTTCCATCCAGTATCGCAGAGTCTAGCCTAACTAGCGTAATTCCGTCGTTCCCGTCGATCTCCGACCAGTAGTTTTCTAGTTACTCACCTTTGAAACCCCAAATCTTAGCAAAAATTAGGTTTTCCCGCTCCACTCAAAAAATTTTCCAGGACCGTCGCCGGTTTTAGTCGCCGTACAGCTGCGCCTCGTCGAGACCTATC
>CAJUUR010000025.1:0-5000 GCA_910589605.1 Chrysoteuchia culmella
TAAAGGTGTCCAGAAAGATACTTAGGACAACTGATCATTTCAGTTGATACTGGGTATTGTACTATACTCATGTTTAACTAAAAATAAATGCTTTGTCTATAGATTTTATGATATATGCCTCATTATCAATGGAGGTAATATTGTGAAATTTTATAGAAAAATGTGTTTTGTGTCAGAACAAAATTTGGTTTTTGTGATTATTGGTGTATTGTGTGGTGCGTTATAGATTATTTTACGATACAGTGAATGAATTTCTTTGTTCTTTTTGTGTGTTGTACTGGAAGATACACAAAATAAAAAAATGATGAATTCATTTTAATCATTGTAGATAGTTCTCATCCTAATTTTGTGATGAGAACTATCTTTCATTTTGAAATTGTTTTTAATGCATTTTATAAAATTTAGCTACGGCAAAAAGAAAAATATATCAAAGGGACGGTACGCGGAAAGAAAGAAAAAAACCATTAAAAAAAATGGTTTAAGAATATAAAAAGAAAACTATATAAATTTATAGTTTATCTTTAATATAATATTAAAAGTACTTAATATTAAAAGTGCTTAATATTATAATATACACTGAGGTGTATAAAAATAAATGTCGTAGCTGGGGCGACAATAAAACAGGGATAACACACATAAAACAAAAGATATATTTTCTATTAGTCCTGCTGCTATTTTTTTTAAATAGTGGAAAACATATTTCTTGAAAGAGAAACAAAAGAAAAAAATTTACAAAGTGGTATTTTTTGATAGTTTATAAAAAAGAAATTTTTATAAACGTTTACAAAAAAGTATAATTCTAAATTATACGTCAAAATTAAATCATATATATTGAAAAATATTATATGATGCAATGTGTAGCAAATAAATTGAAAACAAAAAAATATATTGAAAATAAAATTTCATATATGAGTAAGTAACCCTATTATCTGATCGTTATTTGTATATGCAATTGATATGAAAATGACAAAATTCGGCGATATAAATAGCTAAATGGTGTCTTTTTCTATTTTCAATATATTATAACATGAAATATTGAAAGAAAGAAATAAAAAACAAAATGTTTTTTTTAAACATTATTCTGGTTGATCCTGCCAGTAGTTATATGCTTGTCTCAAAGATTAAGCCATGCATGTCTAAGTACACACGAATTAAAAGTGAAACCGCAAAAGGCTCATTATATCAGTTATGGTTCCTTAGATTGTTAACAGTTACTTGGATAACTGTGGTAATTCTAGAGCTAATACATGCATTATAAACACATACCTTCGGGATGTGTGCTTTTATTAGGCTAAAACCAAGCGATCGTATGGTCGTTATATGGTTGAACTCTAGATAACATGCAGATCGTACGGTCTTGTACCGGCGACAGATCTTTCAAATGTCTGCCCTATCAACTTTTGATGGTAGTATCTAGGACTACCATGGTTGCAACGGGTAACGGGGAATCAGGGTTCGATTCCGGAGAGGGAGCCTGAGAAACGGCTACCACATCTAAGGAAGGCAGCAGGCGCGTAAATTACCCACTCCCAGCTCGGGGAGGTAGTGACGAAAAATAACAATACAGGACTCATATTAGAGGCCCTGTAATTGGAATGAGTACATTTTAAATCCCTTAACAAGGACCTATTGGAGGGCAAGTCTGGTGCCAGCAGCCGCGGTAACTCCAGCTCCAATAGCGTATATTAAAGTTGTTGCGGTTAAAACGTTCGTAGTTGAACTTGTGCTTCATACGGGTAGTGCAGCTAATAATTGTAGTCTATACTGTACCTCATGTATGTAAGCGTATTACCGGTGGAGTTCTTATATGTATTAAATACTTGTATTTATGCATATTCCTCCTATTTAAACCTGCTTCAGTGCTCTTCATCGAGTGTTGCTGTGGGCCGGTACAATTACTTTGAACAAATTAGAGTGCTTAAAGCAGGCTCCAAATGCCTGAATATTTTGTGCATGGAATAATGAAATAAGACCTCTGTTCTACTTTCATTGGTTTTTAGATCAAGAGGTAATGATTAATAGAAGCAGTTTGGGGGCATTAGTATTACGACGCGAGAGGTGAAATTCTTGGACCGTCGTAAGACTAACTTAAGCGAAAGCATTTGCCAAAGATGTTTTCATTAATCAAGAACGAAAGTTAGAGGTTCGAAGGCGATCAGATACCGCCCTAGTTCTAACCATAAACGATGCCAGCTAGCAATTGGGTGTAGCTACTACTATGGCTCTCTCAGTCGCTTCCCGGGAAACCAAAGCTTTTGGGCTCCGGGGGAAGTATGGTTGCAAAGCTGAAACTTAAAGGAATTGACGGAAGGGCACCACCAGGAGTGGAGCCTGCGGCTTAATTTGACTCAACACGGGAAAACTTACCAGGTCCGAACATAAGCGTGTAAGACAGATTGATAGCTCTTTCTCGAATCTATGGGTGGTGGTGCATGGCCGTTCTTAGTTCGTGGAGTGATTTGTCTGGTTAATTCCGATAACGAACGAGACTCAAATATATTAAATAGATGCTTTCAGGATTATGGTTTTGAAGCTTTTATAGCCTTCATTCATTAGCGCAGTAAAATGTGTGAGTGTTTGAATGTGTTTATGAAAGTGGAGCCGTACCTGTTGGTTTGTCCCATTATAAGGACACTAGCTTCTTAAATGGACAAATTGCGTCTAGCAATAATGAGATTGAGCAATAACAGGTCTGTGATGCCCTTAGATGTCCTGGGCTGCACGCGCGCTACAATGAAAGTATCAACGTGTATTTCCTAGACCGAGAGGTCCGGGTAAACCGCTGAACCACTTTCATGTTTGGGATTGTGAACTGAAACTGTTCACATGAACTTGGAATTCCTAGTAAGTGCGAGTCATTAACTCGCATTGATTAAGTCCCTGCCCTTTGTGCACACCGCCCGTCGCTACTACCGATTGAATTATTTAGTGAGGTCTTCGGACGTGATCACTGTAACGCCTTGTGTTTTACGGATGTTTCGCAAAAGTTGACCGAACTTGATTATTTAGAGGAAGTAAAAGTCGTAACAAGGTTTCCGTAGGTGAACCTGCGGAAGGATCATTAATGTGTTTCCTTACCGTTAAATGAAAACAAAATAAAAAAAAAGCAAAGCTTTTTATGGTAGCAAAATATGCTCGTCATTTAATTAGTGACGCCGCAAGCAAAAACCAGAATTTGGCTATTCCTTAAAATTCTGCGTTTGCAATTAACGATTTAATCTTGTGGGTATATCGTATCAATAAAAACGGCTCTTTTATGGTAGCAAAAATGTATTCGTCATTTAATTAGTGACACAAAAGAATTTTATTATATTATATAATGCAATTAAAAAAAGCAAACCAGAATTGATCGGCACTTTTCCTAATATTCTGTGTTTGCTTCCAATGAGAGGGAGAACAAAATAAAAAAGCAATTAACGCTTTATGGTAGCTAATGTGCTCGTCATTTAATTAGTGACGCAAGCAAACCAGAATTGATGGCATTTCCTTACGATTCTGTGTTTGCTTCCAAAGGAGAGAGAGGATGCATCATCATATTTGACAGAACACATATAATGAGTGTGGAAGCATAAGAGGTTTGGTAGCCCCGCTTCACACATCATTAACATATTTAATAGCATGGAAACAAAGAGTGGGCAGGCCTAGCAAACCTGCCCACATCATAACATATATTTATATGTTATAGACACACAAAGAGCGCATATATAGGCCTGGGAAGCCTGCTCTCACATCATAACATACATTTTAACAAAAAATATATATTGACGAAATAAAATTTCATATATGAGTAAGTAACCCTATTTCTGATCGTTATTTGTATATGCGATTGAAATGAAAATTACAAAATTCGGCGATATAAATAGCTAAATGGTGTCTTTTTCTATTATCAATATATTATGTTAAATAATGTTATATATAATACAAATGGATGATTATATTATAAAAAAGAGATTTGTTGGCGAATGGCGGCGTGTTCGATGATGCATTGTTTTAACATTAAAGAAAAGTTAATTCACAGCACACAGGCCTTGTCCCACCTGTGTGGCTGCCTCCTCTCTCCTATTGAAAATGATTATTATCATAATATTTATTGCATTAAAGAAAATTGTAAACGTTCTTTAATGCTCATCACAGCACAGGCCTTGTCCACCTGTAGCTGTATGTATCTCCCTCCAATTGAAAATGATTAATATATATTATTATCATAATAATATATATATATATATATTTATTGCATTAAAGGAAAAAAATTTTTTTTTTATAAAAAAATTTTTTTCAAATGTGTTGGCGTATTTGATTACCTCACACATTTCATTTTACAAACATAAAATTATAATTGTACTTGTATATTATAAATATATAAGTTAAGAAATTGTTCTTTTATATAAAAAGAACTAAGACATTCGCAATAAAAATTTTATGTTAAAAAATTAAAAAGTAAATAGTTATTGAAGGAATTGATATATGCCAATTTTGATATTTTGGTGTATTTTTGATTTCTTTCAATAAAAAAATTTCTGATTTGTTATTAAAAGAAATAAAAATTTATCTCACTCTAAGCGGTGGATCACTTGGCTCATGGGTCGATGAAGAACGCAGCAAACTGTGCGTCATCGTGTGAACTGCAGGACACATGAACATCGACATTTTGAACGCATATCGCAGTCCATGCTGTAAGGTACATTAATTTTTTATAATTAAAGTGCTGCTTGGACTACATATGGTTGAGGGTTGTAAGACTAAGCTAAATGAGTTGCTTTTTTTTTTATAATGATAAAGCACATGTTATATTATTGGATAATAGAAATTTATTCATAATATTAATAGATAAAGATACCAAAATTACCTCTCTTATTTTTGAACATATAAAAAATTATATTTTTATTTAAAGAGAGAAAGGTCTAGCATAAAATATATATACAATATATTTATGTAACTAGAATTGTCTCGGAAAAATGAAATTATTATAAAAAAAAAAAAAAAAAACAATTATAAGAGAC
>CAJUUR010000025.1:10000-14923 GCA_910589605.1 Chrysoteuchia culmella
GGTAAGAAGCCCAGTGCTCTGAATGTCAAAGTGAAGAAATTCAAGTAAGCGCGGATAAACGGCGGGAGTAACTATGACTCTCTTAAGGTAGCCAAAGACCTCGTCATCTAATTAGTGACGCGCATAAATGGATTAACGAGATTCCCTCTGTCCCTAATTTAACTTTTTTTCAAAGTATACTATTCTTGACTGAATATATCAATTGAATAAAGTATAAAAGGCTCTAAGCAAATAATCTTATGTCTATTTGTAGTAAAGCATAAGTAAGAGTCTCATAACATTATGAATAACTATTTAAACGCTATATAAGCAAATGGTCTTATAATCTTATGCCTATTTGTGGTAAAGCATAAGTAAGAGTCTCATAACACATTATGCATAACTATTTAAGAACATCAATGAAAACTTAAATTTTATCAAAGTGTGAATAAAGTAAAAGTCTCTAAACTTATGGCTATTTTGTGGTAAAGCATAAG
Organism: Chrysoteuchia culmella; assembly: GCA_910589605.1. Lineage (NCBI taxonomy): Eukaryota > Metazoa > Arthropoda > Insecta > Lepidoptera > Crambidae > Chrysoteuchia > Chrysoteuchia culmella. Next base: position 10,477 of record CAJUUR010000025.1, read on the forward strand.
TAAGAGTCTCATAACATGATACATGACGCGACTATCAAAGAACATCAATAGAAATCTAACTTTGTTCAAAGTTATTATTCTTGATTGAATATATCAATTGAAGAAAAAAAATATAAAAGGCTCTAAGCAAATGATCTTATAATCTTATGTCTATTTGTGGTAAAGTATAAGTAAGAGTCTCGTAACATTATGCATAACTATTTAAGAACATCAATAAAAACTTAAATTTTATCAAAGTGTATTCATGAATGAATATATCAAGTGAATAAAGTAAAAGTCTCTAATCTTATGTCTATTTGTGGTAAAGCATAAGTAATAGTCTCATAACATGATACATGACGACTATTAAAGAACACCAATAGAAATCTAACTTTGTTCAAAGTATATTATTCTTGATTGAATATATCAATTGAATAAAATATAAAAGGCTCTAAGCAAATAATGTTATAATCTTATGTCTATTTGTTGTATTTGTAAGAGTCTTATAACATTATACATAATTATTAAAGAATATGAATAGAAACTAAAATTTAATCAAAGTCTATTCATGAATGAATAAATATATTAACTGAATAAAGTTAAAGTCTCTAAAACTTATGTCTATTTGTGGTAAAGCATAAGTAAGAGTCGTCTCATAACATTATGCATATAACTATTAGAGAGCATCAATAAAAACTTAACTTTGTTCACAAATTGAATGTGAATATATCGATTGAATAAAGTATAAAAGGCTCTAAGAAAATATATTATTATTATAGAGCATCAATAAAAACTTCAATTTTATCAAAGTATTATATTCATGAATGAATATATTAATTGAATAAAGTATATAAGGCTTTAAAGAACAAATAGCTTTATAATATCATATCTATTTGTGGTAGATGAATAATAATAATAATAATGGATGGAGCGTGTAACGTTTGTTCATTTTTATACAAAAAGTAACGTAAAAGTCAAAAAAATTTTTGGCCCTTCGGGCCGGAAGGGGTCTGATTGTATATTAAAAGAAATTTTTATTTAATATTGTATATATTAGAATTCCATGCTAACCAGTAAAGGAGGAGTCGAAAAAGATACTTGGTACAACCACTCGTCATGAGTGGATTGTACGGTAAGAAATTTTTAATTTATATATATGTAAAAAGTCAATGTTACGGTAAAGGTGTCCAGAAAGATACTTAGTACAACCACCCTTCATGGGTGAATTGTATGATAAGAAAATTTTATTTAATATATATGTAAAAAGTCAATGTTACGGTAAAGGTGTCCAGAAAGCTACTTAGTACAATCACCATTCATGGTTGAATTGTATGGTAAGAAGCCCAGTGCTCTGAATGTCAAAGTGAAGAAATTCAAGTAAGCGCGGATAAACGGCGGGAGTAACTATGACTCTCTTAAGGTAGCCAAAGACCTCGTCATCTAATTAGTGACGCGCATAAATGGATTAACGAGATTCCCTCTGTCCCTAATTTAACTTTTTTTCAAAGTATACTATTCTTGACTGAATATATCAATTGAATAAAGTATAAAGGGCTCTAAGCAAATAATCTTATGTCTATTTGTAGTAAAGCATAAGTAAGAGTCTCATAACATTATGAATAACTATTTAAACGCTATATAAGCAAATGATCTTATAATCTTATGCCTATTTGTGGTAAAGCATAAGTAAGAGTCTCATAACACATTATGCATAACTATTTAAGAACATCAATGAAAACTTAAATTTTATCAAAGTGTGAATAAAGTAAAAGTCTCTAAACTTATGGCTATTTTGTGGTAAAGCATAAGTAAGAGTCTCATAACATGATACATGACGCGACTATCAAAGAACATCAATAGAAATCTAACTTTGTTCAAAGTTATTATTCTTGATTGAATATATATCTATTGAAGAAAAATATAAAAGGCTCTAAGAAAATAATCTTATGTCTATTTGTGGTAAAGCGTAAGTAAGAGTCTCATAACATGATGCATAATTATTAAAGAATATAAATAAAAATTTAAGTTTGTTCAAAGTTTATTATTCTTGATTGAATATATCAATTGAATAAAGTAAAATGCTCTAAGCAAATGATCTTATAATCTTATGTGTATTATGTGTAAGCGCGGATAAACGGCGGGAGTAACTATGACTCTCTTAAGATAGCCAAAGACCTCGTCATCTAATTAGTGACGCGCATAAATGGATTAACGAGATTCCTTCTGTCCCTAATTTAACTTTTTTTCAAAGTATATTATTCTTGATTGAATATATCAATTAAATAAAATATACAAGGCTCTAAGCAAATAATCTTATAATCTTATGACTATTTGTGGTAAAGCATATAAGTAAGAGTCTCATAACATTATTCATAACTATTAAAGAACATGAATAAAAACTAAAATTTTATCAAAGTGTATTCATGAATGAATATATCAAGTGAATAAATAAAAGTCTCTAATCTTATGTCTATTTGTGGTAAAGCATAAGTAAGAGTCTCATAACATGATACATGACGACTATTAAAGAACACCAATAGAAATCTAACTTTGTTCAAAGTTATTATTATTGATTGAATATATCAATTGAAGAAAAAAATATAAAAGGCTCTAAGCAAATAATCTTATAATCTTATGACTATTTGTGGTAAAGCATATAAGTAAGAGTCTCATAACATTATTCATAACTATTAAAGAACATGAATAAAAACTAAAATTTTATCAAAGTGTATTCATGAATGAATATATCAAGTGAATAAAATAAAAGTCTCTAATCTTATGTCTATTTGTGGTAAAGCATAAGTAAGAGTCTCATAACATGATACATGACGACTATTAAAGAACACCAATAGAAATCTAACTTTGTTCAAAGTTATTATTATTGATTGAATATATCAATTGAAGAAAAAAATATAAAAGGCTCTAAGCAAATGATCTTATAATCTTATGTCTATTTGTGGTAAAGTATAAGTAAGAGTCTCGTAACATTATGCATAACTATTTAAGAACATCAATAAAAACTTAAATTTTATCAAAGTGTATTCATGAATGAATATATCAAGTGAATAAAGTAAAAGTCTCTAATCTTGTGTCTATTTGTGGTAAAGCATAAGTAAGAGTCTGATAACATGATACATGACGACTATTAAAGAACACCAATAGAAATCTAACTTTGTTCAAAGTATATTATTCTTGATTGAATATATCAATTGAATAAAATATAAAAGGCTCTAAGCAAATAATGTTATAATCTTATGTCTATTTGTGGTATTTGTAAGAGTCTTATAACATTATACATAATTATTAAAGAATATGAATAGAAACTAAAATTTAATCAAAGTCTATTCATGAATGAATAAATATATTAACTGAATAAAGTTAAAGTCTCTAAAACTTATGTCTATTTGTGGTAAAGCATAAGTAAGAGTCTCATAACATGATGTATAATTATTAAAGAATATAAATAAAAATTAAACTTTGTTTAAAGTATATTATTCTTTATTGAATATATCAATTGAATAAAGTATAAAAGTTTATAATTTTATAATCTTATATCTATTTTTGTTTTAACCTATAAGTAAGATTTTCATAACATTATTAAGCAAATAATCTTATAATCTTATGTCTATTTGTGGTAAAAGTCTCAAAATATTATGTATAACTATTAGAGAACATCGTTAAAAATTTAACTTTTATTCAAATGTTATTCATGAATGAATATAATAATTGTATAAAGTAAAATGCTAGAAGCAAACTATACGTCTTATAATTTTATGTCTATCTATGGTAAAGAATATATAACTTTTATCTAAATATATTCCTATATTTTGTTTCATATATATGTAAAAAGTCAATGTTACGGTAAAGGTGTCCAGAAAGATACTTAGTACAACCACTCGTTGTCGGTGGATTGTATGATAAGAAAACTTTTATTCATATATATGTAAAAAGTCAATGTTACGGTAAAGGTGTCCAGAAAGATACTTAGTACAACCACCCTTCATGGGTGAATTGTATGATAAGAAAATTTTATTTAATATATATGTAAAAAGTCAATGTTACGGTAAAGGTGTCCAGAAAGATACTTAGTACAACCACTTGTTGTCGGTGGATTGTATGATAAGAAAACTTTTATTCATATATATGTAAAAAGTCAATGTTACGGTAAAGGTGTCCAGAAAGATACTTAGTACAACCACCCTTCATGGGTGAATTGTATGATAAGAAAATTTTATTTAATATATATGTAAAAAGTCAATGTTACGGTAAAGGTGTCCAGAAAGATACTTAGTACAACCACTCGTTGTCGGTGGATTGTATGATAAGAAAACTTTTATTCATATATATGTAAAAAGTCAATGTTACGGTAAAGGTGTCCAGAAAGATACTTAGTACAACCACTCGTTGTGAGTGGATTGTACGGTAAGAAAATTTTAATTCATTTATATGTAAAAAGTCAATGTTACGG
>OU342672.1:0-15359 GCA_910589605.1 Chrysoteuchia culmella
TTTAAATAGCTTATAAATTAGAGTATAATATTGAAGATATTAAGGAGATTATTAAAATCTTTAAATATAAATTATTTTATTTATAAAAATTATTTATAATTTTATTTTTACAATGAAAGTGTAATGTTTTTTAATAAACTATATAAATGAGAAATATTAATGGAATTAAACCACTAAAAATTAAGTTAGCAGCTTAATTTTAAATTTTATATTTCTTAATTGGAATTCTTATTCAATTTTATCATTAACAGTGATATACCTCTATTTGGTTTCAATTAAAAATAAGGAGTTTATAAACTCTATCTTTTAAGTCGAAATTAAATACATAAATTTGCTTCTTATTTAGTTATTATAAGATAAATTGAAAATTTCAATATTTTTTGATTGCAAAACAAATGTTTTAAATTAAACTATAATCCTATTTTAATTATATAAATTAATTTGTTCAATTAAGTATATTTTGATTTCATTCATGGTATAATCCTAATAATAAAATACAAATAAAAAAAAATCTAATTTTAGTTCAAATAATAAAATTAGAAATTTTAAATAAATTAATAATTGGAAAAATTAATGCAATTTCTACATCAAAAATTAAAAAAAATTACAGTAATTAAAAAAAAATGTATTGAAAAAGGAATTCGTGCTGAAGATTTAGGGTCAAATCCACATTCAAATGGTGATGATTTTTCTCGATCTGAGTGTGTTTTTTTAGATAAAATGATAGATAAGAATATTATAATATTAGAAATTAATAAAATAAAAATTGAAATATATAAAATTAAAAGAATTATTTATATTAAATTAAATTAAACGGTTTGATTGGAAGTCAAATATACTAAATATATTATATAAATAATTAATTTCCTCATCAATAAATAGAAATATAAAGAAATAATCAAACTACGTCTACAAAATGTCAATATCATGCTGCTGCTTCGAAACCAAAATGATGTGAATTAGAAAAATGATTTTTTAGATGTCGAATTAAGCAAACTAATAAAAATATCGTTCCAATTATAACATGAAGACCGTGAAATCCAGTTGCTATAAAAAATGTTGATCCATAAATTCTATCTGCAATAGTAAATGGAGCTTCTAAATATTCATAAGCTTGTAAAAAAGTAAAATAAATCCCTAAAATAATAGTAAAAAATAATCCTTGAGTTATTTGTGAATAATTATTTTCTATAATAGCATGATGAGCTCAAGTTACTGTTACTCCTGAAGTAATTAAAATAATTGTATTTAATAATGGAATTTGGAATGGATTAAAGGGGGTAATTCTTGTAGGGGGTCATATTGCACCAATTTCAATATTAGGGGATAAACTTCTATGGAAAAATGCTCAAAAAAATGAAATAAAAAAAAAATACTTCGGAAATAATAAATAAAATTATTCCTCATCGTAATCCTTTTGTTACTAAAATAGTATGTTTACCTTGAAGAGTTCCTTCTCGACAAATATCTCGTCATCATTGGTATATTGTTAGTAAAATAATAATATATCCTAGAATTAATAAATTTATATTAAAATTATGGAATCATTTTACTATTCCTGTTACTAAAGTTAAAACTCCAATAGCTCCTGTTAATGGTCAAGGGCTATAATCTACTAAGTGGTATGGATGATTAAAATTGTTTATTTTCATTAAATTACTTCTCTAGAATATAAAGTTCTAAGAATAGCAATTACATAAGATTGAATAATTGCTACTGCTGATTCTAAGATTAATAATAAAATTTGAATTATAATTAAAAATATAATAAAGTAATTTGATATAGAAGTTCCTGTATTTCTTAAAAGAGTTATTAGTAAATGTCCTGCAATTATATTAGCAGTTAAACGAACAGCTAATGTACCAGGTCGAATAATATTACTAATAGTTTCAATAAGAACTATAAAAGGTATTAAAATTGTAGGTGTTTCTTGGGGGATTATATGAATAAATATATGTTGGGTATTATTAATTCAACCATATAATATAAATCTTAATCAAAGAGGTAAGGAAATAGATAATGTTAAATTAAGATGTCTTGTACTTGTAAAAATGTAAGGGAATAACCCTAAAAAATTATTAAATATAATAAAAGATAGTATTGAAATGAAAATAAATGTTGATCCATTTGAATTTTTGTTATTTCCAATTAATAATTTAAATTCATTATGAAGTTTATTCAAGATAAAATTTCAAAATATAAAATGACGATTAGGAATTAATCAAAATGAATAAGGAATAAATATTAAACCAATAAATGTTCTAATTCAATTAAAAGATAAGTTAAAAATATTAGTTGAAGGATCAAAAATAGAAAATAAATTATTTATCATTTTCAATATATATTTATGTATTTTATTTTATTAATAGAATTTTTTGAGTTAATTTTATTAATAAAAATATAATAATTTATAATATTAAATAAAATAAAAATACAAATAAAAAAAAATAAAGAAATTAATCAATTAATGGGTATTATTTGAGGGATAAAAGAATATTATTTGAATAATAATTTAAATTTGACATATTTATGTTATATTTTAACTAATTCTTTAATTTTTTTCATTAGAAGTAATTGTTAATTTACTATAAAATGGTTTAAGAGACCAGTACTTACTTTCAGTCATCTAATGAAGAATAATTATTAATTCAACTAATAAAATTTTTAATTGAAATTCTTTCAATTACAATAGGTATAAAACTGTGGTTTGCTCCACAAATTTCAGAACATTGTCCATAATAAATTCCAGGGCGATTAATAAAAAAATTAGTTTGATTTAGACGACCTGGATTGGCATCAATTTTTACTCCTAAGGAGGGAATAGTTCATGAATGAATTACATCAGTTGCTGTAATTATAATTCGAATTTGATTATTAATAGGTAAAATAATTCGATTATCAACATCTAATAAACGAAAATTGTTATTTTTAATTTCATTAGAAGGTAATATATAAGAGTCAAATTCAATATTATTAAAATCAGAATATTCATAACTTCAATATCATTGATGACCAATAGATTTTAATGTAATTAAAGGATTATTAAGTTCATCAAGAAGATAAAGTAATCGTAATGAAGGAAAAGCAATAAAAATTAAAGTAATAGCTGGAATAATAGTTCAAATTAATTCAATTATTTGATTTTCTAATAAAAAACGATTAACATATTTATTAAAAAATAAATTTAATATTAAATATCCAACTAAAATGGTAATTATAATTAGAATAATTAAAGTATGATCGTGAAAGAAAATGATTTGTTCTATTAAAGGTGATGCTCCATTTTGAAAATTTAAATTTGATCAAGTTGCCATTTCTAAAAAAAGGATAATCCTTTATAAATGGGATTTAAATCCATTACATAAAATCTGTCATATTAGAAATTTCTTAAAATTGGGAGTTCATTATAAGAATGTTCTGCTGGGGGTAAATTTTGATATCATTCAATTGAAGAAGAGAGATTTAATGAAAATAGGATTATTCGTTGATTAATTATTGATTCTCAAATAATAATTATTAATAATATAATAGCTAATAAAGAGATATAAGAACCTAATGATGAGATAATATTTCATGAAATATATATATCAGGATAATCAGAATAACGTCGAGGTATTCCAGCTAATCCTAAAAAATGTTGAGGGAAAAAAGTTAAATTTACCCCTAAAAATATAATTAAAAATTGAATTTTTAAAAAATATGGATTAAGAGTTAATCCAGTGAATAAAGGGTATCAATGAATAAATCCTCCAATAATAGCAAAAACAGCTCCTATAGAAAGAACATAGTGAAAATGAGCTACGACGTAGTAAGTATCATGTAAAGCAACATCAATAGAGGAATTTGCTAAAATTACTCCTGTTAATCCTCCAACTGTAAATAAAAATACAAATCCTAGTCTTCATAAAATAGATGGACTGTAATTAATTTGAGTTCCATGGAGGGTAGCTAATCATCTGAAAATTTTAATTCCAGTAGGTACAGCAATAATTATAGTTGCTGATGTAAAATAGGCTCGTGTATCAATATCTATTCCAACAGTAAATATATGATGAGCTCAAACAACAAATCCTAATAATCCAATTGCTATTATAGCATAAATTATTCCTAGAGATCCGAAGGTTTCTTTTTTCCCTCTTTCTTGAGAAATAATGTGAGAAATTATTCCAAATCCAGGTAAAATTAAAATATAAACTTCTGGATGTCCAAAAAATCAAAATAAATGTTGATAAAGAATAGGGTCTCCCCCTCCAGCAGGATCGAAAAAAGAAGTATTTAAATTTCGATCTGTTAAAAGTATAGTAATTGCTCCAGCTAAAACTGGTAATGAAAGCAATAATAGTAAAGCAGTGATTCCTACGGATCAAACAAATAAAGGTATTTGATCAAATGATAAACCATTAATTCGTATATTAATAATTGTAGTAATAAAATTGATAGCTCCTAGAATTGAGGAAATTCCAGCCAAATGAAGAGAAAAAAATAGCTAAATCAACTGATCTTCCTCCATGAGCAATATTAGATGAAAGGGGGGGGTAAACCGTTCATCCTGTTCCAGCTCCATTTTCTACAATTCTTCTAGAAATTAATAAAGTTAAAGAGGGAGGTAATAATCAAAATCTTATATTATTTATTCGTGGAAATGCTATATCTGGAGCTCCTAATATTAAAGGAATTAATCAATTTCCAAATCCTCCAATTATAATAGGTATAACTATAAAAAAAATTATAATAAATGCATGGGCTGTAACAATAGTATTATAAATTTGATCATCTCCAATTAATGATCCTGGGTTTCCTAATTCAGCACGAATTAATAATCTTAAAGATGTTCCTACTATTCCTGCTCAAATTCCAAAAATAAAATATAATGTTCCAATATCTTTATGATTTGTAGAATAAAGTCATTTTCGCTAATAAAATGGCTGAGATTTAAGCGATAAATTGTAAATTTATTAACAAGAATAATTTCTTTTTTATTATAAAATAGTCTTATATTCAATAATGATATAAAATTGCAAATTTTATGGTATAAATAATTATTAAGGCTTAAAGAATATTACTTTATAAATAATTTTGAAGATTATTAGTTTAAATTAACTTAAAACCTTATAAGAAAAGTGTATATTATTTTTAAATTGAATTTGAATTTATAAAAAAAAAAAATTTCTTAAAATTATTCCTAATATTGAGATTAATCTGAAAAAGTTTAAAAAATAAAATATTTTATTTTTAATAAAAATTTTAATTCATTTTAATTTTAAATAATTTAATATTAATGATGAATAAGTAATACGAATATAAAAAAATAATATAATTAATCTTGATATAATTAAAATAAAAATTAATAATATATTTATATTATTAATTAAAAAATTAATAATAATTCATTTTGGAAAAAATCCAATAAAAGGCGGTAATCCGCCTAATGATAGAAAATTAATTAATAAATTAATTTTAATTAAATAATTAATATTTATAAAGTATAATTGATTTAAATAAAATATGTTAAGAGTATAAAATAAAAAACATATTATTCTAATTATAAATGAATAAAATATAAAATAAAAAAATCATAAATTTTCTCTAATTATAATAGAAGAAAGCATTCATCTTAGATTATTAATAGAAGAAAAAGCTATTAATTTACGTAAAGAAGTTTGATTTAATCCTCCAACTGCACCAATTAAAGCATTTAATATAATAATAATGGTAATAAAATTTTTATTTAAATAGTATGAAAGAAGAATAATAGGTGAAATTTTTTGTCATGATATTAAAATAAAGCTATTTAATCAAGATAAACCTTCAATAACATTAGGGAATCAAAAGTGAAAAGGAGTAGAACCTATTTTTATTAATAAAGATGAATTAATTATTATTGAAATAAAATAATTTATTTCAAAATTTTTTATTAATATTATTTTTAATAAAATACAAAATAGAAAATTAATTGACGCAATAGATTGAATTAAAAAATATTTTAATGATGCTTCTGTTGATAAAAGATTATTTGAATTTGAAATTAGGGGGATAAATCTAAGTAAATTAATTTCTAATCCAATTCAACATCCAAATCATGAATTAGATGAAATAGAAATTAAAGTTCTAAAAAATAATACAAATAAAAAAAAAAAATTATTAGAGTTTATATTAAATTGAATAAAAAAATAAAGAATTTATCTTTTATAAATATTAAAAATATATTAATTTAATTTATATTTTAGTGTATGATGCACAATAGTTTTTGATACTATTAGATATAGTTTAATTCTATAAAATGTAATAAAGGTAAATAAATTACTTATTTTATCCTATCAGAATAATCCTTTAATCAGGCACTTTATTTTTAAAAAAAAGGATAATCCTTTATAGTTGGGGTATGAACCCAAAAGCTTAATTAGCTTATTTTTAATTTAAATATTTATATAAAAATTTATTAAGAATGGTATAAATTAAAATTAAAAGAATTTTTAATATATATATATATATATACATATTAAATATTTAAAAAATTATTTATATATTAATTATTTAAATATTTAATTTATTAATATATTTATAATATATAAATAATTATTTAATTAATTATTAATTAAAATAATTAATTAATTATTTTATTGAATATAAATTGATTTATATATTATTTTAATTTTTAATATAAATATTATAAAATAGAGAGAGAAAGAAATATTAAATATTTAATAATTTATATTAAATATTTAATATAAAAAAAAAAAAAAAAAAATCTGTATGAAATTTAATATATATTAAATATAAAAAATTTTTTATGGTTTTAGAAATTTATTATAAATTTATTTTACATATAAATTATAGTATTTTATTTTAATTATTTTAATAATTTTTAATTTATTTTAATTAGTAATTTGTATTAAAAATTTAAGAAATTAAGATTTAGTAATATTTAAATTAATAACAAATTTTGTGCCAGCAGTTGCGGTTATACAAAAATTAAGTTAAATTTTATTAGTAATTAGTTAATAAAAAAAAATATTAATTAAATATTAAATTATTAAGTGAAATTTTAATTTAATTTAAATTATTATTGTTATTTAAAATCTAATAAAGTTAAGTTGTAAACTAGGATTAGATACCCTATTATATAAAATTTAAATAAAAAATACTGAAATAATAAATAATTATTTATTGAAACTTAAATAATTTGGCGGTATTTTAGTTCATTTAGAGGAATCTGTTTAATAATTGATAATCCACGAATAAATTTACTTAATTTTAATTTTGTATATCGTTGTTTAAAAAATATTTTTAAATAATAAATAATATTTTAAAATTTTAATTTAAAATTAAATCAGATCAAGATGCAGAGAATAATTAAGAATAATAATGGATTACAATAAATTTATTTAAATGAACATTAATTTGTAATAATTAATTGAAGGTGGATTTAAGTGTAATTTTATTTAATTTATTAAAATGATTAATAATTAAAATATGTACATATTGCCCGTCGCTTTCATTAATAAATTGAAATAAGTCGTAACAAAGTAGAGGTACTGGAAAGTGTTTCTAGAAATAACAAATTAGAGCTTGATTAAAGTATTTCATTTACATTGAAATGATAATGAATAATATCATTTAATTTGAAAAAAATAAATTAATAAATTAAAAATTAATTAAAGTAATTTTAATATTAAAATGGGGGGTTTTAGTATTAATAAAGAAAAAATTAATAAATTTATAGTTAATTAGTATTGTAAAAGAATTTTAAAATATTTTAAAATATAATTTAATAAAAAGTAAATTTGAATTATTGTATCTTGTGTATCAGAGTTTATTAAAAAAATTATTTATATGAAATAATTCTCGAATTAAAAAGAGATAATTAATTATAAAAGTTATTGTAGTATAAATATTTTAAATAATTAATTTGAAATGAAATGTTAATCGTTTTTTAAGATATCTAGTTTTTTTAGAAAAAAATTTAATTTTAAATATAATTAATAAATTAATTAATTAATTAATTAATTTAAATTAATGTTTTATATTTTAAGGGATAATCTTTAAATTAAATTTTTATAATAATAATTTAAATTAAATTTAAAATTTTTAAAATTTATATTGTTTAAAAATTATAATTTATTATAAATAATTTTAAATTAGAATAAAAATTTAATTAAAATTTAATTTTTTATAAAAAAAAAATAAATTTTAATTAATAGTAAATTTAGTTATAATGATAAAATTAGTATAAATAATTAAAGTTTAATTTAATATAAATAATTTTAAAAATATTAAAAAGGAATTCGGCAAATATTTATATTCACTTGTTTATCAAAAACATGTCTTTTTGATATAATAATTTAAAGTCTAATCTGCCCACTGATAAATTATTAAAGGGCTGCAGTATTTTGACTGTACAAAGGTAGCATAATCATTAGTCTCTTAATTGGTGACTTGTATGAAAGATTGGATGAAATATAAACTGTCTCTTTAATAAAAATAGAATTTAATTTTTTAATCAAAAAGTTAAAATAAATTTAAAAGACGAGAAGACCCCATAGAGTTTTATAATTAAATTAGTTAAGATTATTTATAATTATATTAATAATTAAAATTGATAAAAATTATTTTATTGGGGTGATAAAAAAATAAATAAAACTTTTATTAAATTTATATTACATAGATAAGTGAGTAATTGATCCAAAATTTTTGATTAAAAGAAAAAATTACCTTGGGGATAACAGCGTAATTTTTTCTTTTAGTTCAAATAAAATAAAGAGTTTGCGACCTCGATGTTGGATTAAGATAAAATTTAAATGCAAAAGTTTAAAATTTTTGATCTGTTCGATCATTAAAATCTTACATGATCTGAGTTCAAACCGGTGTGAGCCAGGTTGGTTTCTATCTTTAATTAAATAAAATATTTTAGTACGAAAGGATTAAATATTTAAATTAAATTTATTTTTATGAATATTATTAATAAAAAAAAATATTAATTTAAAATTAATACTATTTTGACAGAAAAATGTAATGATTTTAGAAGTCATAAATATATAATTTATTATATATATAGTAATGTTAATTTTAGATATTATATTAGTTTTTTTAGGTGTAATTATTTTAATTTTAGGGGTTTTAATTGGGGTAGCTTTTTTAACTTTATTAGAACGTAAAGTTTTAGGTTACATTCAAATTCGTAAAGGACCTAATAAGGTGGGTTTTATAGGTATTTTACAACCTTTTTCTGATGCTATTAAATTATTTACTAAAGAACAAACATATCCATTATTTTCTAATTATTTGTCTTATTATTTTTCTCCTGTTGTTAGTTTTATTTTATCTTTAATAATTTGAATAATAATTCCTTATTATTTTAATTTAATTAATTTTAATTTAGGGGTATTATTTTTTTTATGTTGTACTAGAATAGGAGTTTATACTGTTATAATTGCTGGTTGATCTTCTAATTCTAATTATTCTTTATTAGGCGGATTACGTGCAGTAGCTCAAACTATTTCTTATGAAGTGAGTTTAGCTTTAATTTTAATAAGAAGAATTATTATAATTATAGATTTTAATTTGATAAAATTTGAAATATATCAAAATATTTGATTTATTTTTATAATAATTCCTTTAAGATTATGTTGATTTTCTTCTAGATTAGCTGAAACTAATCGAACTCCTTATGATTTTGCTGAGGGGGAAAGTGAGCTTGTATCTGGATTTAATATTGAATATAGAAGAGGTGGATTTGCATTAATTTTTTTAGCTGAGTATTCTAGAATTTTATTTATAAGTTTATTGTTTGTTTTAATTTATATTGGTGGTTATGAATTAAGATTAATTTTTTATTTAAAAATTAGAATTTTATCTTTTTTATTTATTTGAGTTCGTGGAACATTACCACGATATCGATATGATAAATTAATATATTTAGCTTGAAAAATTTATTTACCTATTTCTTTAAATTTTTTATTATTTTATATTGGGTTTAAAATTATATTAATATATAAATATTTTTAGTATAAATTAATAGAATTTTAATTCTTTCTTAAGTTTTCAAAACAAATGCTTATTACAAGCTCATTAATTAATAAATTAATTTATCTCAAAATAAATTAATTAATGGGTTAATAATATAATATGAAAAATAAATAATTGTTAAAATTTGTCCTGTAATAATATATGGATCTTCTACAGGTCGAGCTCCAATTCATGTTAATAAAAAAATAGTTGTAATTATAATTCAAAATAAAATTTGATTTAATGGGTAAAATTGAATTCCTTGTATTTTTTTATTAAAAGTAAAAGGTAAAATAATTAAAATTAAAATTGATATTACTAGTGCAATTACACCTCCTAATTTATTTGGGATAGAGCGTAGAATAGCATATGCAAATAGAAAATATCATTCTGGTTGAATATGAATTGGGGTTACTAAAGGGTTAGCTGGAGTGAAATTATCTGGATCCCCTAAGAAATATGGATTAATAAGAGTTAATATTACTAATAATGATAAAATTATAATAAATCCAATTAAATCTTTATATGTAAAAAATGGGTGGAAAGGGATTTTATCTAAATTTCTATTAATTCCTAGGGGATTATTAGAACCTGTTTGATGGAGGAATAATAAATGAATTATAGATATTATTAAAATAATAAAAGGTAAAATAAAATGGAAAGTATAAAATCGAGTTAAAGTTGCATTATCAATTGCAAATCCACCTCAAATTCAATTAACTAATGTATTTCCTAAATATGGAATAGCTGAAAGTAAATTAGTAATTACAGTTGCACCTCAAAAAGATATTTGTCCTCAAGGTAATACATAACCTATAAATGCTGTTGCTATTGTTAAAAATAGAATAATTACTCCAATAATTCATGTAAATTTTAAATTAAAAGATTCGTAATAAATTCCTCGTCCAATATGAATAAAAATACAAATAAAAAAAAAAGAAGCTCCATTAGCATGAAGAGTTCGAATTAATCATCCATAATTAACATTTCGACAAATATAATTTACTCTGTAAAAAGCTAATTCAATATTTGCTGTATAATATATAGTTAAAAATAATCCTGTAATAATTTGAATTATTAAACATATAGCTAGTAAGGATCCAAAATTTCATAATGAAGAAATATTAGATGGTGAAGGTAAGTCAATTAATGATCTATTAATAATTTTTAGAACTGGATGTGTTTTTCGAATAGGTTTAAATATATTTATCATTAGTTTTATATTGAAGATCGTAAAGGACCAAAAAAAATATTAGTAATTTTAATTACAGCAATTAAAGTGATGAATAAATAAATAATTATTATTATTATTAATATAAATGTTATATTATTATATAATTTAGATAGATTGATTTTATTTTCATTATTAAAAAATAAATTTATATTAAATATTTTATTTATATCATTATTATTATTATTAATATTTAATCATTTTAAATTAAAATAATTATAATATCTAATTAATAGTGATATAATAATTAAAGTAAAAATTAAAGTTTTTGTTGTTATTTTTATATTAAAGATTTCATTTGAGGCAATTCTCGAAATATAAATAAATAAAACTAATAATCCCCCTAAAAATGTTAAAAATAAAATATATGAAAATCAATAAGTTTCAATTATTATTCTTGAGATTAAAGATACTAATAAAGTTTGAATTAATAATAATAATCCTATAGAGAGGGGGTGAATAGAAAAAAATATAATTAAAGAAAAAATAATAATTAGTAATGAAAAAAATATTTTTGTTATATCAAAGAATAGTTTTAAAGAAAATAATAATTTTGGAGATTATTGATAAAGAGATTTCTTTTTCTTTGAAGTTTTTAAAGAAAATTCTTATTTTTGATTTACAAGACCAATGTTTTTTTAAACTATAAAAACTAATGATAATAATATTAAATATATGAATATTAATAATTATTATATTTATTTTAGGTAATATGATTTATGTTTCAAAACATAAACATTTATTAATTGTTTTATTAAGATTGGAGTTTATTGTTTTAAGAATTTTTTTTTTTATAATATTAGTATTTATATATATTAATTATGATATGTATATATTAATAGTTTTTTTAGTATTTTCTGTTTGTGAAGGTGCTTTAGGGTTGTCAATTTTAGTTTCTATAATTCGAACTCATGGTAATGATTATTTTCAAAGTTTTAATCTTTTATAATAAAATAAATAAAATTAATGATAAAATTTTTAATAATAATATTTTTTATAATTCCTTTATGTTTTAAAAAAAATATATTTTGAATGGTTCAAAATATATTTTTTTTATTGATATTTTTATTTATAAATATAATAATTAATATTATATTTTATAGAAATATTAGATATATATATTCTTGTGATATATTATCTTATGGTTTAATTTTATTAAGAATTTGAATTTGTGTTTTAATAATTATAGCTAGAGAAAATTTATTTAAATTAAATTTTTATAGAGAATTTTTTTTATTTAATTTAATTATTTTGATAATTATACTTTATATAACTTTTAGTATTATAAATTTATTTTTATTTTATTTATTTTTTGAATCAAGATTAATTCCTACATTAATATTAATTGTTGGTTGAGGTTATCAACCTGAACGAATTCAAGCTGGTATATATTTATTATTTTATACTTTATTTGCTTCTTTACCTTTATTGTTGGGGATTTTTTTTATTTTTAATGAGTTAAATTATATTATTATTTATTTTATAAAATTTAATATGTTAATAGATTATTATTTATTATATTTTTCAATAATTATAGCTTTTTTAGTTAAAATACCAATATATTTTGTTCATTTATGATTACCTAAAGCTCATGTTGAAGCTCCAGTTTCTGGGTCAATAATTTTAGCTGGTATTATGTTAAAATTAGGGGGTTATGGTTTATTACGGGTATTAATTTTATTACAGAAAATTAATGTAAGATTAAATTTTATTTTTATTACTATTAGATTATTAGGTGGGTTTTTTATTAGTTTAAAGTGTTTTTGTCAAATTGATATTAAATCTTTAATTGCTTATTCTTCTGTTGCTCATATAAGAATTGTAATTGGGGGTATTATAACAATAAATTATTGAGGTTATTTAGGTTCTTATATTTTAATAATTGGTCATGGTTTATGTTCATCTGGGATATTTTGTTTAGCTAATATTAATTATGAACGTTTAAATAGACGAAGATTATATATTAATAGGGGTATAATAAGATTTATACCTTCAATAAGATTATGGTGATTTTTACTTATATCTTCAAATATAGCAGCACCTCCTTCTTTAAATTTAATGGGTGAAATTAGATTAATTAATAGATTATTAAGATGATCTTGAATATCAATATTTATATTAATTTTAATTTCATTTTTTAGAGTGGGGTATAGATTATATTTATATTCATTTATTCAACATGGTAAATATTATTTAGGAATTTATAGATTTTATATAGGGGTTTCTCGAGAATATTTATTATTAATATTACATTGATTTCCGTTAAATATTATAATTTTAAAAGTTAATTATATAATAATTTGATTTTAATTTATTTAACTTAAATAATTTAATTAAAATATTGATTTGTGGTGTCAAATATGTGAATGAATATATTTTCATTTTAAGTTATTCAAAAATATTCAATTTGTTTTATTAGATTTTTTTTTTTATTTTTATTAAGAATAATTAATTTTATATTTATAATTTTTTTTATTATAAATAATTTAATTGTTTTTTTAGAGTGAGAGGTAATTTCATTTAGATCTATGAGAATTGTAATAAGAATTTTATTGGATTGAATATCTTTATTATTTATAATATTTGTTTTATTAATTTCTTCAGTTGTAATTTATTATAGAAATAGTTATATATCTTCAGAATTAAATTTAAATCGTTTTATTATGTTAGTTTTATTATTTGTTTTTTCAATAATTTTATTAATTATTAGTCCTAATATTATTAGAATTTTATTAGGTTGAGATGGTTTAGGATTAGTTTCTTATTGTTTAGTTATTTATTATCAAAATATTAAGTCTTATAATGCTGGCATATTAACAGCTTTATCAAATCGAATTGGTGATGTTTATATTTTAATAGTTATTTCTTGAATAATAAATTATGGTAGTTGAAATTATATTTTTTATATAGATTTTATAAAAAATGATTATTCGATAAAAATAATTAGTATTTTAATTATTATAGCTGCAATAACTAAGAGAGCTCAAATTCCTTTTAGTTCTTGATTACCTGCTGCTATAGCAGCACCAACACCGGTTTCAGCTTTAGTTCATTCTTCAACATTAGTTACTGCTGGGGTTTATTTATTAATTCGTTTTAATATTTTATTATCGGAAATATTTTTTTTTAAAATTTTATTAATTTTATCGGGTTTAACAATATTTATAGCTGGTATTTCTGCTAATTATGAATTTGATTTAAAAAAAATTATTGCTTTATCTACTTTAAGTCAATTAGGTTTGATAATAAGAATTTTAAGAATAGGATTACCTGAATTAGCTTTTTTTCATTTATTAACTCATGCTATATTTAAAGCTTTATTATTTTTATGTGCAGGAGTAATTATTCATATAATAAATGATATTCAAGATATTCGTTTTATAGGGGGTATTGGAGGATTTATTCCATTAACTTCTTTATCTATGAATATCTCTAATATGGCTTTATGTGGAATTCCATTTTTAGCAGGATTTTATTCTAAGGATTTAATTTTAGAAATGATTAGAATAAATAATTTAAATTTTTTTATTTTTTTTTTATATTATATTTCTACAGGTTTAACTATATTTTATAGATTTCGATTAATAATATATTTAATAATTAATGATTATAATTTATTGAGAGTTTATAATTTATATGATGAGGATTATACTATATTAAAAAGTATATTAGTTTTATTGATAATAAGAATTGTTAGAGGGGGTGTATTGATGTGAGTAATTTTTTCTTATCCTTATATAATTTATTTGCCTTTTAATATAAAATTTATAGTAATTTATGTAAGATTAATTGGTATTTTAATAGGTTATTTAACAAGAAATATAAAAATTTATTCATTGAATAAGTTTATTGTAATATATAATTTAAGAAATTTTTTATGTTTAATATGATTTATACCTAATTTATCTACTTATGGTTTAAATTATTATTTTTTAAATTTAGGTCAAAATTTATTAAAAAATATTGATATAGGGTGAAGAGAATTTTATAGAGGTCAAGGAATTTTTATTATTATAAAAAAAAATAGAATTTTTTATAATTTTTTTCAAAATAATAATTTTAAGGTTTATTTATTTAGATTTATTATATGAATATTTTTATATTTATTTATATTAATTATTTA